>CM035424.1:169716449-169746449 GCA_020310875.1 Ceratopteris richardii | reverse complement strand
ATTCATTCTACATTGCCTTTTTTTTTTTATCAGCATTTTTCTAGTGTCATCCAGGGGACACATTCACAGGACACCCTAGGCTCTGTCCCCGTCCCTGCGACACCACCATTCCCAAGACACCCTAGGGTCTGTCCCCGTCCCCGCGACACCACCGTTCCCAAGATCCGTCCCGTGGTGACTTTGGCACTGTCGCAGCAAACCCTAAAACATAGATTGTAAGGGATGCATGGAAAGGTCATTCACATCAATCACAAGGACCCATACAGCTGTGGGAAGAATAGAAACTATGTTCAATCATTCGATCTCTAGAACTTGGTCTAAGTTGTGGCTTTGGGACACACTTATGGCATTAATTGAGCTCTACAAGGTGCAGATCTGGGTACCCATCAAACATCACAACAATCCTACAACATAGATTGTTAGGGATGCAATGAAAGGCTGTTCACGTCAATGATCTCTCATCTGATTTGAGTCAATCAGTCATACATCTGAAATTATTTAAGGAGAGAGAGCTGTTCTTCCTCTGGAGATTGAGCCAATGACAAGAGTTCTTCAGTGCAGTCACAATTTTAAGACCTCTCGGCAGATAGCCGTACCCGTGTATCAAGATAAAGCATTCTGGTATGAATAGATGAATTTTTTTTAAGGAAACATAGGTTTTACACGGATAACTACCTGCATTCCACTCTCTTATGCTCTTCCGGACAGAGCTTGATCAAATCATTCCACAAAATTGGTTTGGTTCCTCTGAACACCAGGCTGACATGAATGAAGCCAACATGTAAGCTAGAGACAAAGAGTGATATCTATAAAGAGCATTTCCTTCATCTTCACAAACTTCCTCACACAAGTTTCAAATTGGAATAGAAGATATAGAGGAATACCTGCTGAAGCCAGAACCTGCCAGTCAATTCCTTGACAAAGGAAATCATAAAGAATAAAAAATGAAAATAATGTGAGAGGTCTTATCTTCCTGCTTCCCTTGCACATTTTGATGGGGCACCTAGAGCAATCTGCTGTCATATGTTTACATTTTCCTACTTCCATTTTAGCCATATATTCATACCAGATCCAACATGATGTAACTCTTTTGTCTCATGCAGGTCCTTTTAGCCTCTTGAAACCCTTCCTATAGGATTTCGCTTCCTCTCCCTTTTAGATCCTTCAGGATCCTCCCTGCTGGAGAAGTCGAGACACAAGCCATAATCACAAACAAAAAGAAGGGCATAAATCAGATCCACCTCCCAGCCATAAAGCCAATACGGGCTCACCCTCGTATCACCAGCCCCCAACCAGTAGAGGTAACAAAGTTCTGCCAAAGGGCCGAGAGTCCAAATGCCTCATGCGAAGAATGCCTCACAAATGAGCCCATCAGTCCTACTTATAGGCTCAAATGCGGAGGTGCCCAGTTCACAATGGGCAGCCTATTCACAATTGGCCCGACCCTTAACTACAAGCACCCATCTAGATGTCCTTAAGTTGTGGAGACATGTGATGAAGCCAGGGGAACATCGCTATCGACCCTTTGTCTATTGTGCCTATGCGTGTCCAAATGAATGCTCTAAAGCTTAGAGCCCACCCCTCTATCGTGCCAATGCCCCCACCCCCTTCTTAAGGGTTGGGATGAAGAAGATATCAAAGAAATGAAAAAGGGAAAAGAAGGGTAGAACATGCAGGTTTAATGGAAAGCTCAGAAATAAACACCCCCCCCCCCAAAAAAAAGAAAAACACACACACACACACACACAAAAAATCTTCTTCTTCTTCTTCTCCTCCTCCTCCTCCTCCTCCTCCTTCCTCCTCCTCCTCCTCCTTCCACTCACACACACACACACTCATGACACACATCTTCATGCATGCACACATACATATACATATGTGATATCCACACTTATCACATATATATTACGTGCACATAAGAGTATGCATAGTATAAAGTAGAGATTTAAATCGTAGATTTAAATCGGGATTTAAATCGTTTAAATCTCTCTCTATGGACTTACATAAGAATCCACTTACCTATTATTTGACTCCAGAATACAAGAAATTTTCTTTATCAATGTTTATGGAATACAAGAAGATTCTTGAAAGAAATTACCCTCTAACTAGTTAGGTAGTTTATATATAATCAAGAACACATGAAACCTTATTCATTCTTCATTAATTTATCAATCATTATTGAATGCAACAATACAATAATAAACCCCCCCCCCCTTTAGACGCCATAGGGAGTTTATTTTAAAAAACAAGAAGGTGAAATATAAGAGGATTCCCCACAAAGGAGACAAAAATGTTATAAAGCTTCTTTGTAATTCTCTCTAACAAGTTTGTACTTTTCTCCGAGTTCTAATTTGAAGCATAATTTTCGAGGGAAAAATAGAACACAATAACAAAATAAACTTTTTGTTAACCCCAAATAAAATAAACGTCAAAACCTTGATAGAAATCGTTCCCTAAGATTTAAATCGCAAGAGAGATTTAAAAGGTTTTTATTTTGAAAAAATCATGAGATTTTTTTCAACTATGAGAGTATGTCTATGTGCACTTATGTGGTTTGTAGGGAAATTGCACCAGATGGGGCAAGAAAATGAGAGAGAGAAAAGGGGTAGGAGAGAGACAAAAGAAGAAAGAATAGGGGAGGAGGCTGTGACGGCTGCATCAACATCCGTGGGAGGTCAAATGGCCTTGATACCATCAAGGTGGGTTCGACATAATGACTTGATAACAGAAAATTAAATGGGAAAAAAGAGATGTTCTCATGAAACTTAAAAGCGACAAAAACCAAGGTGTCAGAGAGCTAGAAGAAATCCACTTGGCATCCATGGGAGAGCGGTCAAGCTTGTACCCTTAGGAATTGGCTAAATGTGACCCTCTGACTGTTTGGATCACGATATAGAACTGCAAATCCAGGCATATTTCCGCACTCCTTTTCATAAATAGACTCACTACTCTGCACGAGCAAACATTAAGGAATCAGGATCATTGCAAAGATGTCTACTGCAATCAATTCATAATAAGAAATACTCAGAGAGTTGACAATGTGGCAGAAACTCACTTTCCAATAGTATGCCATCTTCAGTGTCTCATATAAGAACCTTCCAAATCTTCCTGCTTCATATTCTGTACAGCTTGACATCATAGGCTGCAAGGTCTTACACAGCAGAACATCGATATGATTGACTGTATTGAAAAAAGGAGTCCCTAACGAATGGAGTGTGTGCACAAATCTAGCACAGTATAGAGCATCAATCATACTCATGACACAGCGAGGAAAAATACAACGTTGGAGAAATTCCATGTTTATTTTCAGTGAATCAGGACACATAGTCAGCCAAGAATCCTTTTCCTTCACAAGCCTTTGGTGGACTAACTTTGCATGCTGCTCCTGTTTCTGGATCTCTGAGGATAAGCGATCCAGGACTTCTTGTATCTTCTCCTTATCCTTCTTACGTTTTGCAATAGCTGCATGCGAATTATCTGAGCTTTCCTCCAAAACTTTCAAGGCAGCATGTTGCTTTGCAATTTCTGTTTCATAACGTTTCCTTGGAACAAAGAGATCCTGAAGAGATAGACCCCAAAAGGTAACATACAGCTCTGGTGATAAACTGTTCCAGGCTCTGGATGGGAATATGGAGTGAACTGTTGTCAAGATTTCTGACCACCTGCACAATCAATAAAGAACAATGATATAAGCAATCTTCACAGTTGGAAACTAACTCCTGCCATCCCTCCAGCCCAAAGCAGGCCATTTTTCTTCATCGAATCTTACTTTGATTTGCACCCCAAAGAACATAGAAAGAGTTCCTGAAAATAACAGCAGCCAATTGTCCCCCATTGCTTGCTACTTCAGGGAAAACCCCCCCCCCCCCCCCTTTTTTCCCCGGGGCCATCAAAAATAATAAAATAATAATAATAATAATAATAATACCAATATTAATAATAATAATAAGAAGAAGAAGAAGAAGAATAACAAAAAATAAAGAGAAAAAGGACCAAAAGCAAAAGAATAAGGCCCCATCTTGGGGCATTTCTCTAGAGGGCTAGAGAGAGAAGGGAAAAGAGAGAGAGAGAAGGGGGGCACAATCAAGGTGCTTCTCTGTGCATGGATATTTATTTCTGTAGTTGTATGTAAACCCTTAAATCCCTCCCTTTCCAAGTCTAATAGGATTTCATATCTAGTTCGTTTCTTCTGTTTCAAAGACACTATGTATTACGTTCACCACAATGTAACTCGTAATAGTAACCTTGATGGTGTTTTTCTGTGTATCATGTATGGATATTTCTCTCTCTAGATGTATGCAAACCTTGTATGTAGACCTTGTTTTATATTCACCACAATCTAACTTGAAATCATAAACATGATATTTCTATCGACAATTTGATTTCTGTTAAAACACATACTCGTGAATATGTGTATGATCGTTCCAAAATAGGTGTTTCTCTCTCTATTTGGATACCTAGTTTCTATGATGCATATTGCACATAGACACTTTAAGCCCTCGTTTTCCAACTTTAATAGGTTCTCATATCAAGTAAATTTGTTTTTAATGTTATCCCTATTTTCATTGTTGAAATCATCGTGGTCGCCATTGTCATTGCCGTTGTCATTGTTGATGTTGTAGTTATGGTTTTGTGTGTGTGTGTGTGTGTGTGTGTGTGTGTGTGTGTGTGTGTGTGTGTGTGTGTGTGTGCACGCGCGTGCGTGCACATGTGTGCACTATGTCTATGCATCCTTGCAAGAAAATCATAGATTTCGACAAATTCATATAAACTCTTAGATGACAACATATAGATTCATTCAAGAAAGGGATTAAACCAACAGTAATCTTAAAAAGTTTGAAAACTTGCATCAATTGATTATTAGCAATTCAACCATCCACATAGTCATGAAACATTATGTATCAATCTCTAGAGCCACCAACCGACATAAGGCCACCATACAGCAGTTGCACATATTTTATAATGTATAGCCACTATTTAGTTAGATCATAGCCTCTAGGTATCGTGATTGCTTCAAGTTTCTGATACTAAATCGAGATAAATACCTTGAAGATCAATATCACATAATAACACAAATCCGGTTACTATTTTATAAAATCCAATCGCCATGCACCATGGATGATCAAATATCAATTCATCATCCCAAAATTTACAACAAACTAATGGAAGGTGTTATCTTGGCTCTCCAAAAGGAAAATTAGGGAATTTTAAGAGGATCAAACTCTATTTCAAAAGAAGAGAACCCTTGGGTTAGGAGGAGAAGAATCAAACTCCTCTCCAAACAATGAAAGTGCATTCCAACGAAAACATGAGAATATCAATCCATCTTAAGACAATTAGGCCCAACAAGAAAATCATGTGTGGATAAATCTTTAGACTTTCATAGCTTTCTCTGTCTTTCTCATTCTCCAATCCCATCCTTTTGTACTGCATGCATTTGAATGAAATCACATCTTTTCACATATTTTTTGCATTGTAAAAAAGTTAAAAAATAAATTAAGAAAATAGAAAATAGAAGACGGAGCAATACATTGCAAACATGGCGGCCTTGGCAAGTTGCAGATGCAAATTTGCAAACCATTAGCAACACATTGAGATACAGCTAGGCCCCAAAGCTTAAGGGTGTGTGCATGTGTACTCAAACATTGCAGCCTTAAACTAAAAAAGACCACAAACAGATTATATTTTTTTGCACATAAGTTGAAGAGACACTGACTCAAATACACTACTGAATGTATACTTCCTGTCCTTAATATGTTTTGCATAGAAAATATCAATTCTTGATTTATAAATTATCACTGGCTCCAGTGACATCATAGATCCGAGCTCCCACCAGACATGGTGGACTGTAGACAAACCAAGGGCTTTTTGCATATTAAGGTATCAGAAACTCAATATCTTTGCAGATGTGACTGAGTAAATGCACCATTACCCACCCCCATGCCTGAATAGCTTCTATTTATTAATAGAGGGATCAGCTCAAACATTTATTTTCCACATTGTTTAAATAATTCCATAGAACACATTATTTTGATTTAAAAAGCAAAATTAAATATAGAACGTTAACAACCACGAGCATAGAGGTTTTTAGTTCCAGCAATATAAAATAGAAGCAAACCTGACAGCTAAATTTTTTTCAGATATTGACAAAGAAAAGTTTACTCACATAACAGGTTTTCTGCCAGTTCCCAAGTCTAAGGATAATTCATTCGCCATATCTAGCGTGTTGCTTTCTTTCATTGGAGAAGACTGAACAGAAATTTTCCCAAAATCCATGGGCCATGAAACAGTGGCCCCTTTGAATGGTCTGAATAAGTGCAAGATTGGCCGATATATAAGGAAGCAAACCTGTAATTGAACTTAATATATCATGCCTGATTCAAATATATGGTACATAATACATCACATGCATAGCATGAACACACTGCAAAATTAAATGTTATAATTATATAGCTAGGAAAGAGACACAATCACCTCAGGCTCGATATGATATTTGTGCAATAAATCATCTAAGGGTGGGATCAGCTGAGCATAACCAGAGGTTGGAGTAACAGCATTGGTTAAGAACTCTACATACTGCAGAAGAGTTCCATGACACCTATCAAACTGTTCACTGACCATCTTGATGTGTGGTACATCTGCATCTATTACTACTCTGGACCAAAAAAAAAAATCATGGTATTTAGATATCTGGCAGCTTCAAATCCAAATCAGGCATTTGCTGATAACTAACACACATCACCACCGACAACGACGACAACAACAAAGATAAAAAATTAGGAGCTGAACTGCTATGAATTGAAAAAATTTATAGTTAAAATAAAAATGAAAACCCTACATAGGAGATTCAACTATACTACAAGTAATAATAAGAAAACACTTACTTCGATCTATGCTGAGCAATCAGTAATAACAGAGGAACTGCAAGTTTTGGCTCCTCTTTTGGCAAAAGTGCATCCCTGAGCCTGCTCGTGGATTTTGAGAGGGCCTGAATAATGGAACAAAACATACAGATAAGGAGAAAATGCATACTGATTCTAATGCTCTACTAAAGAAGGATATAGAGAAATTGTAAAAACAGTATCAAGCACCTTCAAACCAATCCAGAATTTCAAACATCTAAATAGTTTGTAAGCACTGGACAAGAATAATTTTACCATCAGAATACTCTCTGCCCGAAAACATATCTACAGAGCGTGATGTATCCTGCAGAGATGGCTCTAAATAATATTCTCACTTTTCAAGTATAAATGATGTAGGCATATTAAAATGAAGAAATTAATTTGTGAGAAATAATTAGGGAAGCGATCATCCATATATATAATATAAATATATTAAATGCATGTCTGACATCACCTATATATATATATATCAACGTGTTTTTGACTTCTGACATTTACCCGACGTCTGACGGGTACGCTAAAACGTTTCTGACGGTATCTGACGCCGCCTAAATTTTTACAGAGAGTCAAAAAGAAAATAGTATACAACACTAGTTCCTTACCTATAACCTTGAAAAGCAACAGATCTTGATATATAGCACACAAGTAATTTGATTATTTCTTGTGTTCCTAAGCTTTTTCTTTCTCATGGTGTTTTGTGTGCATCCTTATTCTACCAATTCAACATAACCTTAGGACTCAGGAAATATGATTCTCTCAAATGACAATATCATCTTCCTTCCTTGTTGCTATAACATATATACGTACATGCATGCACATTGATGCCTAGAAAATATGGCTAGTCTGCCCGAAACCCTAACTGTGCCAGCTTCTGTCCGAAACCCTAACTGTGACTGAAACCCTAACTCTGCCCGAAACCCTAACTGAGTCAACATCTGCCCGAAACTCTGACTGTGCCCGAAACCCTAACTCTGTCCGAAACCCTAATCGTGCCAAAATCTGTCCAAAGCCCTAATTGTGCCACCATCTGCCAGAAACCCTAACTCTTCCCGAAACACTGATTGCGTCCCTCTCTCTCTCTCTCTTTCTCTCTTGCTCTCTCTCATGGCTTCCCCTTCGTCGAAAGTTACATTTACGAGAACTAATAAGCGGCTGAAGCATATTGAGAGAGAGATGAAGGAATGGAGAGCAGAAGCGGTGAAAGAAAAAGCAGCCCTGCTCAAGTCATGGAATGAAGAACGAGAAGAGCCCTGCTCAAGTCATGGAATGAAGAACGAGAAGAGATGCGAAGTGAAATTGATAGACTCAAAGGGAAAGTCTCAACCCTCGAACAACAGTTGATGGAAGTGGCGGCATCCCGTGTTCTCGAAGAAGGTGAAATTCAGCCTTCGGTGATCGAGGAGCTGAAAGATATAAAAGAACAGGTACAGACCATCAGAGAAGATGAGGAGAAGAAGTCATGGGCTGCAATCATATCCGAAACGCAAAAGAAAGTACAAGAGGCCGAAAAATGGATTGAAGTGGCTAAGAGAGGGAAAAGTAAGGAAGCTCCTTGTACACCTACTCTTATCAACATGACCCTCGAAGAGGAACAAAGAAGGCGGACAAGGGCACTACATGTGAGAGTAACTGGCCTCAAGGAAATAAATGATGTGGAAAAGGAGGTCAAAACTCTCACATCCATGATGGGGATGGAGAAGCCTTTGCATACAAAGGCATGGAGAGTAGGCAAGAAAAGTGAGGGCCTTCGAGAATCTTCAAAGGAGAGAGCTCTTATATTGCGCTTTCCTTCATTGGAAGAGAAGAAGGAATTCTTGAGGAAGAGACCAATTCTCAAGAAGACAGGTGTTTTCCTTGGTGATGACCTCACTCTCTCACAGCTTGCGCATATGAGAGAGGTAATGCCAGAGATTAGAGCTGCACGAGAGAAGGGAAAGCAGCCTTCTACAGAGATGGTCGGGTGGTGATTCTCGAGCGACGCACTACATGGCGGTGCAAGACCTATGGGACCACATTGAAGATGGCTACTTGGAACTGTAATGGATCTATGAGGTTGGACATTGGTGCTTTTGAGGACAGTTTCAGAGATAGATACATTGTTTTTCTTCTGAGAGACCCACCAGGCCCCTGGACAGTTGATGCCGCATGTGGTGGGATATAGATGGGAGACAGCCCACAGGCTAAACGCGAGATCGAGACATGGGACTAGAGGGTCAGGAGGAATAGGAGTAGCAGTGCTATTCAGAGAGGAGTTGCAGCCACTACTACATATCGTACGGAGAGATGAGGATGCTCGATATATGTGGGTGAGGCTGAGAGCTGACACAGGTCGATTTTTATACCTTGCCATATGTTACTTCCCTCCCAGTACGTCTATATATGCTGCACCAAGGGGGCAATCACCTTTCTCTCTTCTAGATGATGATATTTGGGAGTTCTCTAGGGATGGTGATATCATTATCCTAGGGGACTTCAATGCCCGAACGGGCAACTCACGGACAGTCTTCTACGACACTTCAGATGAGATGCTTAGAGAGATGGATGTGGGTGAGTTGGGGCTCGACAGATGCTCACATGATAGAGAGCAGACAGAGTATGGGAGATATCTCATTGAGATGACGACTACACATGGGTTAGCCATACTTAATGGCCTACACCGATTTCCTAGGGAAGCTGGTTTCACTTGCTTTCCACATAGACATGGAGCAGAGCTTCATCCCCTCCATTCAAGATTTCACAGTGGGAGCTAGACCAGTGGGTGTAGCAGTGGATCATGCTCTTTTGACACTATCAGTCTCTTTTTAGTACAATACAGCCAAGACATCATTAGGCAGATCACATACCCGTTACACATTTACACCAGAGACCGATTCCGTTTATACAAAGGAGATCTGGGACCGTCTATGCACAGTTGGTCCAGGTCTCTCGCTGGAGGAGTGCACCACTCTACTAACGAAGACATTGCATAGTGCCGCATCAGTGGCATATCCACACACCCTGCCCGTTTGGAGGCGACACTCTGGGAGCATGCCCCAGAATAGTTGGTATGATGAGGAATGCAGAGAGATGAGAGCCAAGCTTCAAAGGGATCTTCTGCTAGGAATGATCACTTACAGCACTCTCAGATTGCTTTCCGTCGCCTTGTGAGACGAAAGAAGCGGGCTTACCTCGCACAGTTGGAGCTAGATTTATATCATATGTCCTTGCGCAGGGACTCAAGAGAGGCATGGCGACTTTTTCATGAGCACTCCACTCCCCCAGCGATTACTTCACCTCATGTATGGGGTCAGTATGCGACATCACTATATATGGTTCCTGGACAAGAACCCCTTCCGGGCTCTGTAGAGCAGTGCCCAGCCACGAGCACTTTCTTTACTGCTCGAATGGTACAGAGGGCCATTGACACCATGAGGACCGGGAGGGCATATGACCATGACGGTCTAGTGGCGGAGCATTTTATTCATGCTAGGGATATGTTGATGGAGGTTCTTGCAGTGTTGTTCAATTGTGCCATGTGTGAAGGGTTACCGGAGACTTGGAGATTGTCTACTATTGTGCCTATCTTCAAGGCAGGGGATCCTATGGAGCCGGGAAACTACCGCACTATTATGGTTGGACACACATTGGAACCGTTGTATGCATCCATTCTTGAGCAGCACTTGAGTGATTGGGCAGAGGGTGAGGGTATGCGGGCAAAGGGTCAGGCAGGTTTCAGGAGGGGTTTCTCCACTCTTGATCATATTCTGACACTTAGAGCCATCATTGAAGAGGGAAGGTCACACGGGAAACGGATTTATTGTAGCTTTGTGGACTTCCGCAAAGCATTTGACATGCTGCCGAGAGCTCGATTGATGTGCAGACTAAAGGAGATGGGGGTACCCATAGAGTTGATGTGGGGGATTATGGCTTTGTACAGATGAGTGGTGGGACGAGTTTGCACCCCATAAGGGGTATCTGATTTAGTTCACTCTACTATTGGAGTGAAACAGGGCTGCCCACTCTCTCCTACTCTATGTGGTATGTATGTTGATGAGGTGTCTGATTACATTGACAGAGAGGGTGATAGAGGGGCCGAGTTGGAAGGGACGTGGATCCCATTGTTGTTATATGCCGATGATATTGTTTTGATATCTGACTCACCAGAGGGTATGCAACGACACTTGGATGCTCTACACAGCTTTGCAGAGGATAGTGGTCTGTCTGTGAACCTTGATAAAACCAAGGTTATGGTGTTTAACACCACACCGCAAGGGATCAAGAGATCAACACCTATTTTCACATATGGGCAGGAGGTTGTGGAGTATACAGATGCATACACATATCTGGGGGTTGTATTCACAAGACCGAGATTTTCCTTGAGGAGAGCAGCAGAGACTAGACTGACTAGAGCATCTGCAGCTTTGGGAGGATTGGAGAGGATGTGCTCGCAAGTTCAATTTCAGGAACACAGGACAAAGTTATGGCTCTTTGATACTTTGGTTGCCTCTAATATGCTATATGGGGTACAGGTTTGGGGACCTTCTATAGGTCACGATGGGTGGAAAGTCATGCAGAGGCCCTTGGTATCT
The DNA here is from genome assembly GCA_020310875.1 of Ceratopteris richardii. Classification (NCBI taxonomy): domain Eukaryota; kingdom Viridiplantae; phylum Streptophyta; class Polypodiopsida; order Polypodiales; family Pteridaceae; genus Ceratopteris; species Ceratopteris richardii. The sequence continues at coordinate 169,734,979 of CM035424.1, read as the reverse complement.
ATGATCTCTAGGCTAATTAGAGCCAAGGCCTCTGTACCACATGATATCATTCGAGCGGAGCTAGCTGCTCCCCCTATTGAGATTGAGGCACTCACTAGAGTAGTCTCCTTTGTACACAGCTTGTGGGACACTACCAGAGATAGATATACGAGGTTGGCCCTCGAGTCATCCACACAGCTAGCCCTGCAGGGGGATACATCATGCTTGTTTGCACAGATGACATCATGGTTTCAGACACATGGTTTTACCATGGACAGGCTGCCTCCTTTCCAGTACTCTTTACAGACACCCCTGATGTACCTGACACGGGTGGAGATTACTAGACTCATTCGTCAGGATCTGATCCAGCTGGACACCAGGAGGACATGGATTGAGCCTACACAAGAGTTGGGTACCAAGATGGCTATCTATAGAGAGCATCTTCTACACCTCACAACGGATGGGTTTGTGACTCGACCTAGCTATACGGATACACACCTTTCCCATGCCTTGCGTTGTGCCATTGGCCAGTTGCGCACATCCTCACATCAGCTTGAGATTGAGACTGGCAGATTCAGAGGGGGTACCAGCAGATAGCAGGATATGCCGTCTCTGTCACCTAGAGCCAGAGACAGAGCTACATTACATATGTCATTGCACGGTATACTATGAGATACGAGGCCGTTTTCATTGTCTATTCAGAGAGGGTTTTGGGCCTCTATCTAGAGTCATGAGTTTTGAGGATCAGAGATGTCTTATACTATATCTACTAGAGGTACACAGACATAGAGACACTCTACTGAGCAGAGCTGGAGGGAGACAGTCCCAGAGACAGATTACGGATTTCTTTACACCAGACACTGGGCAGCTAGAGGAGTATTCAGTAGAGCATCTAGTAGAGAGCTCTGTCCACACTCATACAGCCACTATTGGCACTCTCATATTAACACCTTTTCCCATCTATTTTATATCTTTCATTTTCAATACCACTTCCTTTGGTACACAGATTTTGTATGAGATTCACCAGTTTTGTAACTTCTGGTCTCAAAGGTCATTTTGGCCTTCTGAAGACATAAATATATCATATCATATCATATCATATCATATCATATCATATCATTTCACTCACTCACTCACTCACTCACTCACTCTCTCACTCTCTCTCTCTCTCTCTCTCTCTCTCTCTCTCTCTCTCTCTCTCTCTCTCTCTCTCTCTCTCTCTCTCTCTCTCTCTCTCTCTCTCTCTCTCTCTCTCTCTCTCTCTCTCTCTCTCTCTCTCTCTCTCTCTCTCTCTCTCTCTCTCTCTCTCTCTCTCTCTCTCTCTCTCTCTCTCTCTCTCTCTCTCTCCCCCCCCCCCCCTCCCTCCCTCCCTCCCTCCCTCCCTCCCTCCCTCCCTCCCTCCCTCCCTCCCTCCCTCCCTCCCTCCCTCCCTCCCTCCCTCCCTCCCTCCCTCCCTCCCTCCCTCCCTCCCTCCCTCCCTCCCTCCCTCCCTCCCTCCCTCCCTCCCTCCCTCCCTCCCTCCCTCCCTCCCTCCCTCCCTCCCTCCCTCTCTCTCTCTCTCTCTCTCTCTCTCTCTCTCTCTCTCTCTCTCTCTCTCTCTCTCTCTCTCTCTCTCCCCTCTCTCTCTCTCTCCCCCCCCTTTTGCCCCTTCCCTCCCCCCTCTTCCTCCTTCCCTCCCTCCATTCTTCCCTCCAAATTCAAGTAGCTAGACAATAAAGACCTAGAAAAACATAGCATTTTGTAAACAATACTTAACATTCTATATGACTCAAAAAGTCACGTTAAAGACGCATCAAAAACAGTAGTCAAATACAAAACGTCAGGAAAACATTTCTAACGCGTTAGGAAACAACTCTATGTGTGTGTGTGTGTGTGTGCGCGCGCGCGGACACTTCTTTAACAAAACATTTGTATTACTTATTTATATTTTTTACCTTTTGTACAAACATACAATTTCATTTTAATTCATTGTATTCGAGTCTTGTCCACATCCCGGATATAACTCAAAATGGGTCCGCTACTCCACAGACTTTTCAACCGATAAAGTAATCAAACATTTCCCTCCAACTTTTCTATACAAAAGTTTCAGCCAATCGTCCAAACACGCGCCACGTCTAGCTTGTTGGAATTACTTGATCACATCCATTGTTTACCCTTGAATAAGGAGTTCATTGTTAAGAACCACAATAAGCATTCACACTTGAACTTATATAAACCAATAAGAATCCACAAGTTAAAACTGCATGTATGCTAATACGAGGATCATATATAATACCCTTGAGGTTTTAACTGATGGCAAAAGTGGTGTTATGCAACAGGGATGATGGAACTATCGAAAGATTGATACAATGAAGATGCTTGCTGAAATACGACAAAGAAAATGACAAAGCAAAAGTATATTTGATCTTATAGATCACATCAATGGATGCTCAAGATAACTTCAACATGCCTCGTATCCTCTCATTATTTATCCCTCCTAATCCCTCTTTCATGCTAAATAAAAGGGACACAATCAAGGTCTTCAATAATAAATGATTCAAAAGTTCCCTTTCCACTCAAAATTTGGAAAGGCCGCTTTTGAAACATTTATTATGCAAAACATAGATTTTCTCTCATCCTTCCGTCATCAAAGAGTTTTAGATGGAGATTGGACATTATTTGAGAGGTGACATAAGAAAGTGAGACAACCCTTTTGGTCTTTGATGCATCGCTTGTATCTTGCTCTTGTGTTCATTGATACAATTATGAAAGCTATGTATACACTCTATGTCCTTATTTCCTACTCACTTTCTCTAGAATCAATTCACTTTCTTTAACTTTGACCATTCATTGTTGTTATCAAGCACATCTCATATACAATTAGTGACGCGGCCCTATGAATATAGTGAATATTGTGTATATAATTCTATTTGTCTATATGATAAGGTAGACCTTGTAAAATGTGCAATCAATGGTCATGTGCATTGGTATAGTTATGAGGCCACTCAAAGTTTTTCAATATTTAAAAAACACAAGATTCTATTTATGTGCAATTATTCACAATTCATAGTCCACTTAATATTTTACTATCTCACAAAATTCATTCTTGTCAAATTGGCTATTTATGACAACTTCTACATTATTGTGTGCATGCATGCATGCATGCATGTATGTATGTATGTATGTATGCATGCATGCATGTATGTGTGCATGCATGCATGTATGGGTGCATGCATGTATACATGCATGCATGTATGTATACATGCATGCATGTATGTATACATGCATGCATGTATGTGTGTGTATGTATGTATGTATATACGTATCTAGGTACGGACAAACGTACCTAGGTACGTACATACGTACGTACCTATGTATGTATGTATGTATGTATGTATGTATGTATGTATGTATGTATGTATGTATGTATGTATGTTACATGTATGTATGTATGTATGTACGTACGTACGTATGTACGTACGTATGTATGTACGTACGTTGTATGTACGTATGTATGTACGTACGTATGTACGTACGTACGTATGTATGTACGTATGTATGTATGTACGTACGTACGTACGTATGTATGTATGTACGTATGTATCATGTATCATGTATGCATGTGTGCATGCATGCATGTATGTATGTGTATCAATGTACGTGTGTATGTATGTAAGTATGTATATATGTATGGACATTGTGTGTGCATATGTATGTATGTATGTATCAATGTATGTATGTGCGTATGTAGCCTGTATAAACACATATGAATGTATGTATGTGTATGCATTATAGTTATGTAATAAAATCAAAGTCACCAGGGGATAGATCATCATCAGATCAAAAAGATGTTACATTAATCACCATACCATTGAAAGACAAAAAGACTACATATGGCTAGAACATAAATGTAGAGACTACAACCTAAATGTAATGATTATGGAGAATCCAAGTGGAAAGTCTCATTTTTTACAACACAATAAGTGGCTTCTTCTTCTTCATGTTCTTCATTTGCCACTTGGTTTGACCCTTGCTCTACCTCATATTCTCTAAAAGAATATCCTTCCATGCATCGATTCCTCCGAAGCATTGTCAAATTAGCACTGACAAACACAAGAGCACTAGCACGCTAAACACAAACTTTGTTCCTCTTTTTAGAGAATACATGACACATGTCCATATTACATACACACTCCATAGTTGCCCAAAAGGCAAGGCAACCCTTGGTGCAAGCCTAACTAAGTATACGAGTGGCTAATTCTTGAAGATCTTGTGTTTTGATAAGCTAAAGTGCCTTTATTTATGCTTGTGTGTGGGGCTAAAAGAAGCCTCTAGAAGTCCTTAAGGAAGCACCAAAGTTAGCCAAAAAAAAAAAAAAAGAATTTCAAAGTTCAAAAACTTTTCCCTCCAGGCCATCCCATCCCGGATTTGCATCCCAGATTTCATCTGTCACATGAAAACGTCCCGGGGACAGAATGCTGTTACACACATGTGGGGGGACGGCTGCCATCCCGGCTGACCGTCCCTTCTCCATCCTTCTTGGGGACGGCATCCCGGCGTCCCTAGGACCCGGGGACACGTCCCCATGTGACTTTGAATAAAATAAAAGTCATTGTAATTTACACATTCTTTTAGGCTGAAACCCCCATTTACGAACCTTGTTGTTCTTTGTTGCGCCAAAGGATGTAGATTGCATACGCAATGTCTCCCATCCAGCCATCGCTTCCAACTGTTCTTCAGTTACATTCTCAGTGTACTCAACATTGGCCATCTGCTGAATCAATTCCTGATCAATATCCATGTAAGCACACTACATTATGCATCATAGATAGAACTCGCATGAATTAACAATGAATGTATAGCCAAACACAGCCAGACAAACATTTACCTGGAGGACAACCAGCTCTATGCCTTCTCCTTTTTTCAATTTGTTGACCAAGTACTGGAACAGCCCTCTTAACTCCATGGAGGGGTACTTCTTGCACCTGAACCACGCTTTAAAGAAAAGAGTTAAAAATATACAAAATTCACAATTACTACATGTATAAAACAATAAGACTATATTTGTATAATGCGCAGACTTTCAAGCAATTTGTGTTTATATTTCATCTCTCTGGACTTGCATCCCTACTTCAAAATTACCCCACCTGTGAGTATTTCATTCCTGTCCTCACATTTGCCTTACTATCAAAAGAAACCCCCCCCCCCCCCCAAAAAAAAAAAAACCCCTGGTTTAAGAAATCCTCCCTTTATCAGAATGATTGTATACAAATATCCAAGATTCTTTCTACCTGGTGATTGGAATAATAATCTAAACCGTGAAAATAAATACTTAATACTAGCATACATTTAGCATCGTGAGAATAAATACTTAATACTAGAAAAAGATCCAATAGAAAAACAAAATACAGAGTATTTGGGTTCAAAAAGGGAATACTGCTTGCTGCACAGTTGAGACTCTAAAAGGCAAGAAGTCTTTAGCCCAAGACCCTGCAAGTTGCAACTTCAAAATAAACTAATATGTTAAGGATCATGTGAGAGACTCTTCGTTTCAGTTTTGGCCTGCAGCTTTTTAGTGGATGCTATTGATCGACGTGCCAGCAATACGGTGAAAAAGACCACGTAAGTAATTGACATTACAGTCCTAGCTTGCAGCTTTTCAGTGGATGCTACTGAACAAGGCCCAACAATGCAGGGATGAAAAACAAAATATACAGTGATAAATGACTAGGAGATTTTAAAGGGTAATCCAGATGATAGATATATTCCTATAGCTATCGCCGTTTTCCTGTATTTGTTACTCGCTGATTGTATTTCAAATGGACCTTGTTCAAGCACAGTTGTCAGTAAATCATTAGGATCATGATTCATCATAACAATTCACTCTGTTTGTTATGCCGTACATTAGATAACTACCTGGACGCAATTCTCATAGCATGGTTACTGGTTCCATGACCAAGGGATCCTACAAGGGCATTTATAAGGCCAGCTCCCGATAAAAATCTTGGCTCCCATTTCATATTATTTTTGGCATGGTACATTTCAAAGATTCAATAAGTAATCTGGCACTTTCAGAATGCACTTCCAGAGCAGCACGGGAGATGATTTTAGTCACTACATGAAAATCCAAAATATCTCTCTCTCATGCTTAACTTCTAGGAATTCACTAATGAGAGCACAGCTCGAAAAGTGACACAATGCAGTAGCAGGTCAATAATTCCAAGACTGTACATGCCTCTATATTTCATTACAAAACCCCATGAGCATGGAACTGTGGTTCTACCACACTCTTTACTCCATAGAAAAGCTTCCAAGAACACAATATGACGGGAAAAAACTAACCCAATGCAGCTGCAGTGTGTAGACGGGCTTTTAAGGAATCGAGATGATTTGAATAACTCATAACCCACAACCTATGAGCTATTCATTTGCTCTCCATTTAGTGACTTGTAAGACTCTTTATCAGGAGCCTGATGAGGATTGACCCTGCAGCAGGTATGGTGACTTTTTCAATTATCTGCCTAATTTAAGGCAATTGCAAGCAGTTTGTTCATTCCATAAAATATGGTAATTTGGGGCTTTCCAAAATTCAGGTCTCTTTCTTCTCTTAGTTTATGACCATGGTCCCTAGAAACAGCATTTCTGGGCCCCATAAAACAGTTCGGCCGTTTCTAGAAAACAAACCGGCTCACAAACGGAACCGAACTGCTCACAACCGGACCATAGTCCATAGAACGATGATTTCTTCCAAGTGGGAGTACAAAAAATTTCTCCCAAAAAAATTGTATTACCTGCGGAAAATCTGATGGTATCTTCCTTTATATGTAGTGTTTAGGAGGACCGACATAGGGCTGATAGGCTCCACAAGTGATGTTTTTTCTCCTCTTTAAAGATAGTCCCATAGATTTCTCTCAAGAACTTGTGAAACAGTTGCTAATACATGAAATTTCTCCGACTATGTTTTTTTACAAAAGTTTGAAATAATATGATGCCTTTCTTCTCCTGTTTTCAGAATTTACGAGCAATAATTGTTCGTTAATCTTTCTTGGATTTTAATTAAAAAGATAAAATCACATAGGCTCACTCTACTATTCTAGACAAAATTGCACTAACTTCTTTATGAAATATTGCAGTTCCGGTTAGCTTCCTTACTTAGTTTCCCCACGATAGAAAAAATTGCACACATGTTCAAGTTTAATTTTACTTCTGTTTCATTTTTCTTTTGCTTAGAAAAATCACACATGCAACCAATACTAACACACTCTTTTTTACTGGCTGCTTAAATGATTTTCTTTTTCATTGATCCCCCTTTTTTCTCCTTTTGACGTGCAAATTTTCCCTTTGATATTTTTCCAGCATTGCAATTTATATCACTCTCGCTTACCTTGCTCTATTCATAGTTGTACTTACCAACTTAAAGCTTAAACAATATCACACTTGCACTTATGTAGTAGTTGAACTTATGTCATAGTTGAACTTGTAAATTGTAAGAAGTTCAATCATCAATGTAATAAATTAATAATGTATGAATGTTCAATGTCGAATGCATGTATGTATGAGTATGTGCATTGTGTGCATGTATATAATATATATACATAATATATATATATATATATATATATATATATATATATATATATATATATATATATATATATATATATATATATATATATATATCTATATATATATATATATATATATCTATATATCTATATAGATATATATATATATATATATATATATATATATATATATATATATATATGTGTGTGTGTACACATTTTTATGGTCTCTTGTTTCTTATCATTTCCAAATTTTTGGAAACTCCGAAACTCCATTTCGGACTCGTCCATAACGACGGTTTCCAACCATGTTGGCCACTATGTTTATGACTCCATTATATTTAACGTCTTTAGCACATTACTCCCATGGCCTCAAGTTTGCGATGCATTTGCTGCATTGGTCAGTCCTCTTGATACAATCTGATGCACCATGTAATCATTAATTTGATCATGGGCTTCAAGTCAAAAATCCTTTCTAACAACACAAATATGATCTAGTTGATTGTTCTCAACTGCGATACAAAGTACTTAAAATGATTCAAAAATAAAATTATTTTGATGTTTTTGCTTCCGTCGAAGTGAGGTGGGCCCTAATAATAATATTCATAGGTTTACAGGATCTTCCAACACATTAACCTTAATATACACACCTTAAGACTCAAAATTAGATGAATAAGAAATAGAGAGAGAATACACAATTTGTCAAAGTAAGTTGAATGCTTACCTACACTATGTAATATGAATGTCAATTTACAATGTGTATAATGATACAAAATTGAATGTGTGCTAATACAAAACAGAATCTAGGCTGAATTTAGGGTTCTAGATACAAGAAATTGTGCATAAAGTGCCTAAGACGTATGAAGAGTGTGTGTATGTGCATTTCAAGTGAATAGAAACAGTTTCGAATTGTTTATACAGCAAATCCTCATTCTGAAATTAGGTTTTCAAGAACCCTAAATCAAAAATTGACCTAAATAGCAAGATAATCTCCTCCTTGTGTTAAAGTAGAAGGCAAATGCCTTGGAACTGCAGCAACAATAGAAGAAGAACTGAAATTGGAACTTGCTACTTACAAAACTCAACAAGAATTGATGGTTGACTGCCAAAATTCCCTCCTAAAAGCTCATGAGTTGAGGATCATCAATATGCAAAAAAAGAACTTTTTGAGCAGAAATTAGGGTTAGAATCTTGTTGTATTTCTGGACCTCAAATGACATAATGTTATATATCAAATGAAAGCTCTTTTCAAGTACCATCTGATGAGCTAACAAAAATTTTTTACCTTCTCCAACCAAAATTTGGTTAAATACAAAAAATCATGATTGCTAGAAATCATGATTTTTGTTCCATTTTGACTTTGTTTCAAACAATCCCCACTTCAATATCATAATGGCATAAGGTTTAATAATCTACAAAACTTCTGACGTTTGTCTCTTCATAATGCAACATTTTCACTTCTAGGTATGTAGAATAGTTCAATGTGCTTCTAGGATACATGTTCACGAACGTAATGATAGTGTACTTTTATATGCTTTGTCCTTGCATGATGAACAGGATTCTTTGCAATAGCAATAGCACTTTCACTATCTAAAAATATGTGCATAGGAAGATGAACTTGTACATTAAGATAACTAAGAAATTTATGCAACCAAATAGCTTCAAGTGTAGCTCTAAATGCAGCCCTATACACTTGAAGGTGTAGCTAATATAGGTTGTTTCTTTGAGAACCATGAGATAAGACAATCTCCATAGATAGAAACAATAGCCACTTGTGCTTCTTCTTGAGTCTTTATCACCTGCCCAATCAGAATCTGAAAAACCTTTAAGTAAAAAATGTGGTGATTTCGAAAATACCATAGCATAATTTGAAGTTCCATTCAAATATCTTAAAATTCTTTTAACTTCTTTCCAATGAATCTTGAGCATATTGTGCATGAATCTCAATACTTGAGAAACTGCGAGCTGAATGTCAAGACGTGTATTACATAAATAGTCAAGTAACCAACTACTTGACTATATAAACTAGCATCAAAAGGTTTTGAATCTGCTTTTGGCTTTGATGACGCATGGACATCCATAGTTGTTTGCATAGGCTTGGAACGTTTCATTTCAAACCTTTTCAATAATTTCTCAATATAGATATGCTTAAGTTTTGCTTTACAAAATTGAATGTCTCAATCCTTGGGATATGTCATAATCATATAATCAACATACATGAAACTAATAATCAAGACAACTTTTTTTGCTTTGACATAAAGAGTAGGAGCACCTTCTTAGTTTTCAAAATCAATAGATAAAGGATAGAGTGGTGCTTCCTTTAAACCATACAATGCTTTGATAAGCTCGCATACTAAATGCTCTATACTTGTCTCTTCAAAACCTTCTGACGGCTAAATGTAGACATCTTCACGAAGATCAGCATTAAGAAAGGCTCTTTTGATATCTAACTGATATACATTCCTACCAAAGAATGCAACAAGAGAAAGTACTTTTCTGACAACTTTCATTCTAGAAGTAGGTGCAAAAGTCTCATCATAGTGAATTTCCTTTCTTTTGTGCATAACCTTTGACAACTAACCTTGCTTTATACGTGACAATAGTACCATCTGCTTTTCTTTTGATTTTGAAGATCCACTTAATACCAATTGCTTTTTATCTTTTGGTAACTCACAAAGCTTCCATGTTTGATATTTATGAATACAACAATCTCTTCTCCCATAGCTTTCTTCCAAACAAAACTTTATAGTGCATCTTTAACATTAGCCAGTCCCTTCTGAGCTTAAGTTAGTGCTAAAATGTTATGAATCTCAAAATGTTCTGCATAATTTACCTCATATGATTCTTCTTTCCTTGTCTAACTTCTTGTTCTACCCGTGAAGTTCTTTATACAATTGTCCTTGCGAGTTTAATATAACCACCTCCGAGTATTCTTGAAAACTAATGCAATGTCTTATTGTTCTTCATGATCTTTCTTATGGAATTTTTGAACTTTCTCCAACTTCATAAGTTGGAACTTCAAGAGGTACTGACGATGGACTAGATATAAATGTAGAAAATGAAACTTTCTCTTTACCTTTATCAAGTATAAATTTTAGGATTTGAGAAGGTTCATCATCCCCCTTGTATGGCTTAATGTAAGAATCCAAATTCCTTGTAAAAAATGCACAGTCGTCTTCTTTTATGAAATCTTGCATTTGTGCCTTCTTATCATAAATCTGATTTTCTAAAATATATGCATTGCATGAGAGTAGGATATCCCCTTTTCTGGAATATAGAATCAGTATCCTTTGTTTTCAATTGCATAACCAATAGAAATAAGTTTGATGGCTTTTTCATCAAGCTTACCAGGACCTTTGTTTTCAAAGTGAACATAAGCTCGAGAACCAAATTTTGAAGTAACTCATATTGGGTTTTTTACCATAATAAGCTTCATAAGGTATGATAACCTTAAAGCTTTTGTGGAAGACCTGTTCAAAATGTGATTAGTTGTATGTACTACATCAAACCAAAATTTAGGAGAAAGTTTTTTGGATGACATCATGCTATGCATCATCTCAACAAGTATCATATTCTTTCCCTCTGCAAGAGCATTCTATTCTGGGGTATAAGCAATAATGTGTTGATGAAAGATACCTTTGTCTTCAAGAAAAGATTTGAAGTCCTTCGAGATGTACTCTCCTTCTCTCTCACTTATCAAAATCTGAATTCTTGTCTAACTTTCATTTTCAACCATTGCTAAGAACTTCTTGAGAGTAAGAAAGACCTTTGACTTTGCTTTAAGACTATAAATCCATGAATATCTCCAAAAATAATCAATAAATGTTACGAAATACATGTAACCTTGAATGGAGTTTTTTCTCATAGGACCATTCACATCTCAATGTATGATTTGCAACTTCCTTGTGGCCATGATGTATCCATGTTTCTTAAAAGGAAGTTAATGAAGCTTTTCTTCAAGACATCCTTCACGTGATTCTGCATCATCTGGTAAAGGGAAAGTACACACTCTAGACCATATCTTGATCTTTGATGTGCTTGAGAGTTGTGTTACTCATATGATCAAACCTAGCATGCCATAACTTCATGTTCTCCTTAGGCGTAGAAGACTTGATCACATTAGCATGAAAAATTTTCAACAAGCCAAACATGCCGCTTATATTTTCACCTTGAAGTAGACAATGCTCGTCATTAGGTGAGAGGATCTCACATGAATCTTTTTTAGAAACAATTTTATATCCATCTATCAAGAAAGTAGATGTCGAGAGCAAATTCTTCTTCATTTCTGGAACATAAACAACATCAAAAATTGTGAAATTTCCATCTGCTCTTGACTTTAGGTTTACTCTCCAATACCTACAGCATCCAAATCATGATCATATGCAATGGTCACTCTTCTACCTGAAGAATTAGAAAGTGAAACAAATGCCTTCTTGCAACCTATCATATGTTTAGTAGCTTCAAAATCAAAAATCCAAGGATTATCAGAGATTGCATTTAATGTTGCTTGATCAAAAGTTAGTTCTTCAATACTGCCACATGCATAAGACTCTTCCTTTGAAGACTTAGGTTTTGAATTATCTCAACATTATTACCCGATGCTCTTTTCTTCTATTTGTAAATCCTTTTTTTGCATTCTGTTATGAAATGACATGGTTTCTTGCAATAGTGGCAAATTCCTCTAGAAGATGAAGGAATATCCTCTCCTGCTTGCCTTAGTCTTAGGTACTTGCCATTGAAAATATTCCACAAGCCTTTAGATACAAACAAATTCATCATCATAGGACTCCACATTGGATAGCTAGACATTCCTTCAAGTTTCCATCATTCTCAAGTTTATAATCCCTTATCTTGTTAAGGATGTATATCAAATATGCTCTAATACCAAATGTTGGAAGTGAGGTGGGCCCTCATAATAATCCTCACAGGTTTACAAGATCTTCCAACATATTAACTTTAGCATATACACCTTAAGACTCAAAATTAGAAGAATGGGAAATAGAGAGAGAATACACAATTTGTCAAAGTGTCAAAGTAAGCTGAATGCTTTTTTACACTATCTAATATGAATATCAACTTACAATGTGTAGTGATACAAAATTGAATGTATGCAAATACAAATTTGAATCTAGGCTCAATTTAGGATTCTAAATACAAGAAATTGTGCATGAAGTGCCTAAGACTATGAAGAGTGAGTGTATGTACAATAGAAGTGAATAGAAATAGTTTAGAACTACTGCAAACCCTCATTCTAAAATTAGGTTTTCAAAAACCCTAAATCAAAAATTGACCTACATCGCAAGATAATCTCCTCCTTTAGAAGAAGAACTGGAATTGGAACTTGCTACCTACAAAACTCAACAAGAGTGGATGGTTGGCTGCCAAAATCTGCACCAAAAGTTGAGAACACCTTCTCCAAGAGTTAGAGCACTTCAATAGGCCTTTTAAGTGATCTTGGTTGATCCTTGGTTGATTCCTCTAAGTGACCCGCAACCACCTCTTATACAGATTTTAGGAGGTTTGGCAATAGATTTGCGAAAAAGCCCAAACATGCTACGATCTCAAATTCTGATCATCAGCTACTCATGGAGTAAGCACTCCTAAAAGCTCATGAGGTGAGAATCATGAATATGCAAAAACAAACTTTTTGAGCAGAAACTAGGGTTAGGGTTTTCTTGCATTTCTAGACCTCTGACAACATAATGTTATATACCAAATGAAAGCTCTCCTCAAGTACTATATGAGGAGCTAAAAATTTTGACCTTCTGTAACCAAAATTTGGCTAAATACCAAAAATTACTGTTGCTGGAAATTAGGATTTTTGTTCTAATTTGAAATTGTTTCCAACACACATAGGCTATGGAAATGCTCCTTCATAATTCGATACCATACTACATTGTATTTATTTGTATACTTGGATGAGGTTTATAACTCATGCTAGTCCCCTTCCTCTTCTTTCTCTTCTACATCCTCTTCCTCTTCCCCTTCTCTCTTTTCTTCCCCCTCTCTTGCTCCTCTTACTCTTTCTACTACTCGTCTTTTCCCATTCTTCATCCACAAAACCAGTCCCTCCTTTTCCCCCCTCATCGCTCCCCCTTCCCTTCTACGCTCCCTCTCCCCATCTCCTCCCCCTTGAGTTGATACTAAAATAGCCACAATCATGTGTTTACTTCCTCAGATGGAAAAACAGTGTGAGAATGGAAAAGTAACAACAGTACTCTTTTCTTTTTTACCGTTTTATGTACTCTATTGTGCTCAGGTACTTGTGTTTTTGTTTGCCTCGAAAGGCAAGGGTAATCTTTTTTTTTCATTTTTCATCAAGTATGTGTGTGTTTGCATGAGAGAGAGAGAGAGGGGACTCGTGCATGCACACACGTTAATAGAATTACAATGGACAGTCCACATTGCCCCAAAAAAACTCAACCATGCCTAGAGATTGTCTGATCTTATTAACTTTCCAAAATAGCATAGCAAACAGTACGTACAAATGACCCCAAAAGGATGCAAGAGATTGAAGCCAATCAGACAAGTTCAGCCCATCTTCTTTCAGCTTGTCCCGCCCCCCTTGTGCCAATCGTTCTATGACGACATACTCCAAGATATCATATTCCAACTGTGACACAGCTTGAAAAATTAATCGCGTGATAAACATAAAATAATGTCTAATAAAACAAAATACATACAATCACAAATAACTTAAGATTGCACTTACCTGTGTCAGATACTTGAAAGCATCTACAACAGGAGTGATCATGTCTTTGTAAGCTTCAATCTATAATCACAAAAACAAGCCCTGTTAACCAACTCTTAGATCAAAACCTATAGAAAGCAAAGCCCCATTCCATATCATTCCTTCATTCTCAGGGTGCAGGGAGCACCTTTGTTTCTGTTATTCATTTTTCATTTTTCTTTTCCCCCGGGAAGGGGAAGGGAAGGGAAAAAGAGAGGGGTGTGTGTGAGTGTGGGTGGGTGTGGGTGTGTTGGAGTCTCTTTTTTTTTTTTGGGTTTGGGTTTTCTTTTTTTTTTTTTGGGGGGGGGGGGGGGGGGGGGGGTGGTGGTGGTGGATGTGTGTGTGTGTGTGTGTGTGTGTGTGTGTGTGTGTGTGTGTTGTTGCATGTTAAGGTTAACGGTGAAATTATAAGGCACCTGATGCACAATAGTGCGAAGAACAGTCATTGGATTTGCGTGGGCTATTTTTGCCACCATGCGGCCTAATTGTTTCAAATTCTCCTTTGCAAGCCGTTTCAAAATCCTCCTCGTATCCAGCTGGACAGATTTGAAAAGATAAGACTATAGTAAGCGATTTGGTTGGAATAAATACATCACTACTCTAAAAACATCATGGTTCCCTCGTTATAAGAAGCCAGAATGAGCTTCAGCCTGTGGATAATGGAATCCGCCCATTGTCATTTTTGCTTTTTAAATCTTAAGCCTGATTAACTTTAGCAAGTAAACATTCACCTTATTCGATTTCTCATAAAGGGGTGTGTTTAAGTGCCACTTGTGAATCTATAAAGGGCTAATTATCAAAAACAGAGAACATAGAGAGAAACAATCTACTTGACAAATGTGTATTATATATGAACCTCAAACACATTGACACATGAAATCTACACCATCATTTGATCCATAATAGAAATTTCCATTGCTGCATGCATGCTGTTGGATGTCATCTCACTGTTATGCTCTCTAATAGAAGACTCCCAAGAATGACAGCAGAATCTCATATAATTATAAAACCATTAAAATTCACATTTCAAAAGGGTATTACAAGTCCCTAATGATTTTTCACCAAGCAATGGCCTGCATCTCTAAGTATTCTAAATATTATTGAATAAATATGTGTGTGGCTATCTCCAGTGAAGCTTTTAGTGATGGCTGCACAGCCTCTCTTTCCAAAGTGGGTTATCCAAATACCCAAATACATCAAACCAATAATGTCCTATTACCTTCAACTTACCAAACTACGAACTTCGCCCATTTTGGGCCGTTTGCAAGGCTTGGGCAAGAGACTCCACTTGAGAGTGTATATGACTTAATTCCAAGAAATAAAAAAACGTTCAGTGTGCTTGAGTATGGTGAGCCATATTCCCCGTAACCTTCCAACTTGGCCCTTTCTGTGAGGACTCACATTAAAAGGGCCAAGTTGGAAATTATAAAAAAAGGAGATCTAAAAGAGAAAAGAGATACGCAGGAGGCTTATGAATCTTTCATCCCCTTCATGAGGGATCAATTTGTTTTTAAATTTATTGCCTTGAATGACAAAAACCTTCGTGTCTAAACAGGGGCTTACTCTTGTGAATTCTAATTCTCCATCCTAGATAATCCAGAGACTTTTCTATAGATCACTCCTTCTGAGAATCACCAAAATTTACAACGCATCTTTCCTTCCAAATTTACGCATCTTTCCTTCCAAATTTTCCAGAAGGCCATGCCTCTAATCACATTCTAGATTGAGGCCGAGCACCCTATCCCCTCCCAAATCAGAGCTTGCTTCCAATTGATCAGTTGATCGAGCATGCAATTATCCTAAACACCGATTCATAATTCGCTGCACTTGAGACAAGAGAAGAAAAGGTGACCAATGTCTTCTTGCACCTTGGAGCATCGTTTACACCACAGAAAGGCATTACAGATTTCATTGGCCTTCACATTGCTCCAAATACCCCAATAGAGAATTTTACAGAAGGGCCACTTCTTTTCCATCAATGGTTGGCATAATTCTTGGAACTCAAATTCCCACCTCAAGCACCACTTTTGGTTACTCTTGAGGCGGAAAAGCCCTTTTGTGAACTGTATCAGGTGCACATCCTCACTGTCCCAGGCCCAGATACAGCTATAACTTTTGAGTTTAATGTTTTATCCTCAATTAGTGCAACATATATTTCTTAAAGTTCCCATAAACCCTGTAAAATGCAGAAACTCATGGAAGTTAATAAAAATCATGTTACTCAGATAGCATACTTATATCCTAAAAAATAGCTAAAGATTTACTGCTAAACTGTGCCATCAGTATATCAAATTCCTGAAGAGAAAATTGAAGAAAGTGGACAATAAGTGCCTCTTATAGATAAGCTGGAAAAAAAGAGGTGCTAAAGACGTAGAACTAGTCCCCTTAAAAACCTTTTCTAGTTCACTAAGCATGGAATGTTTAATTTAGGTATGTGCATCCAGAGCCCAGGCATTCAGACAACATACCGAATACATTAATTGGGGTTTGATACAAAAAATGAAATGGATAGGGAGCAACAAACCTTTGCTGTTTGTCGTGCTGCCACTAGCAAAGGAATCTTTTCATCTTCTTTCTCCCATTCTCCATATAAACGATATCGCATCTGTTCAAAATGTTCCACGCATACATCAGACAGCATTGTAACACTTAAACACTTAAAATAGAGACCATATATTGCAAACTCAAGATAATAAATATGTCACCCTTGTCATCAAACTTTAATATAGTTTATTTAATGTGCCTCTCTTTTATTGAAGTTTACAAACAAGTTAACCACTAAATGGTATCACTATTGTCAACAATTATCAAATTGTAAATAAAATATTGAGATCACCAAGAGTTGCCTGTTTGTTCTGCACTACATAAAAACAATTCTATCAGCTAAAAAATAGGTAGTTTCTACAATTTTAAAACACTTAAAATGATGTGCATGAGTAATGAGATCATACAAAATGAAATATGTACGAGCATATAGATCATGTTACACAAAACAAATACTCAGAAGTAGCACTTCTATGAACTAGGGGCAATTGAGCACCATAGAAAGAAAACTCAACATGCAGGAGCTCCAGAGCTCCCCCCGAAAATGAAAAATTAAAAAGAAAGGACACAACGAAGCAACTAACAGGGAAGAGGAAGACACAGAAACAAGAAGATAACTGTGTGCAATTTCCATTTGACCTGGGATTAGAGATAGGACAGTGCAATCAGTCCCTCCGGAAGTGAACAGGGAAGCGTATCGGAAATTGGGGGGTTTCAGGTTGGTAATGCTATCCTCTATGTACTCTCCTTGACGATTGAGCCTGCATTGCAGGCCATCCACCAATAGCTGACACTGGTCTTCTGTCTCCTTTTTGTCTGGCCATGGTCTGATGGAAGTTATGTTACTCATGACAATTTAGTATGCCACCATCTCCCCCCTCCCCCCTTTTTTTTGTTTTTTTTCCCCTTTTTCGTTGGGTTTTGTGTGTGTGTGTGTGTGTGTGTGTGTGTGTGTGTGTGTGTGTGTGTGTGTTTTCTTTTTTGTTTTTTTTTTTTTTTTTTTTTTGGGGGGGGGGGGGGATATATTGATTTCTCAAAAAGACTAAAACGGCCTGTGAGACCAATGAGTTACATAATCTGCAACTGTGAGACCAATGAGAGGCTGGATGGGGGGATGGATATTATAATGATTTTTTTTCCAGCAGTGGATGGGAGGATGGATGATATATTGATTTCTCAAAAAGGCTAAAACAGCCTGTGAGACCAATGAGTTATGTAATCTGCAACTGTGAGACCAATAAGTTACAACATCTCCAAAAATAAAGGAAAGATAATAAAATAAAAGAGCTTTATTGTGATGGAAAACCACTGGCGGTTTAATGGAAAGTGGGTATCTACTAGTGGGTCTTGCCTATGTACCTGTCAACTGCATTTTGGACGTGAATGTAGTGTGTTCATGTGATCTTGCCCCTTTTACTTGAAACCCCACTCTTCTTATTTATAAGTATAAGACAATGGTCAACTTGGGTTATGATGTTGACTCCTGATTTGGTGGCCATTTGAGCCAAGAGGATAATTTCATGGGGTGATTCATGCACTTTTGAGCATCCCAAGATGTAAAACTTATTTGAGCTGCAGAGATATCAAATTGTTCGGAACATATTCAACAAATATGCAAAAAGGATATACACTATATCTGTAGAAACCTAAGATGTGATTCCAACATTGTCATGCAAGATACCAGGTATACGCACAAGCACATATATACATGCGTACATAAATACATACATACA
>CM035424.1:169706449-169708949 GCA_020310875.1 Ceratopteris richardii | reverse complement strand
CCCTCATCTACTGAATAAAGTTGAAAGTCTAGAATAGTGCATCTACTACCATGGGTGGTGCTAGTAGCTCTGCCCCAATGATGTCATGTGGCACTGATTGTTTCCCGCGAAATAGTCGCGCGATCATACGTACCTATGGCCTCTCGATCGCACTCCACTAGGTGACTATGAGGCCTCGGGCCCAAACTATCACAGCATACATCATAGCTGGGCTGACTAGTGTGTCAAATAGCCACCCCTTCATGCGGGGCTCCCGGAAGTTTGCTTGGTGAGATCTCTGCTCTAACATGGCTTAAGCTGCATATCCTCGTGTGAGTCTATCGGTGGCTTCCTGTCTCATGTTGAGGGCGCAAGGCAAGCTCGTGAATGTGACTCCTAGGTAGACATAGGAAGTGACCACCTCAATCTATCCACTGCCGGCTGTGAATCCTGCTCCATTCCTCACCATGGGGGAGGTCGAGAAGATCATGACCTTGGTCTTGCCAAGGTTTACAATCAAGCCCCTCTATGTACAAAACTCATCCAAGGCATCCAGATGGCATTGTAACAGGTGACTCTAAAATCAATACAATGTCCTCGGCATATTATAAAATGTGGACATGTGTACCTGCAAGGTCAGCACCCTCTCCTCCAGCTCGGAGAATGTAGTCCTCAATCTCATCGATGTAGAGACCGAATAGAGTGGGGGAGAGTGGACAGCCTTGCTTAACACCGATGGTGCTAGCAATGGCCTCAGACATACCTCATAGACAATGTATCCTCCCAGTCACATGCTCACAGAGTGCATAGATGGCCCTAATCATCTGTGATGGTACTCCCAAGCTCTAGAGACGATTAAAGAGCCTCTCTCATAGAACTATATCAAAAGCTTTGCGGAAGTCCACAAAGCAGCAATGTAATCTCTTCTACCGCACCCGTGCCCCATCAATGAGGCAGCGCAAAATGAAGATGTGATCAATAGTGGAGAAAGCTCGTCGAAAATCTGCCTGGCCTCATGCTCATAGCCCATCACTCTCTACATATGAGCTGAGCTCTGCCTCAAGTATGGCACCATATAGTTTGGCCATGGTGTGGCCAATCATGATGGTCCCGTAGTTCCCTGGGTCCAAGGTGTCGTCACATTTGTGGGCAGGCACAATGGTGTGCCTAGTCCACTCCTCTCGAAAGCCCTCCCCTATAGCCCAGTTGAAGACATGTGCAATCAACGGGGCTATAGTGGAGGCTGCGTATATGAGATTCTCACTCAGCAATCCTGTGTGGTCTGTCGAACATCCATGTCGTAATTGTCCTATGGCCCTCTCAACCATTTTTGCTGTGAAAAGAGAAGAACTAGTAGGGTGAGGCTCAAGTGGCTGGGTAATGGAAGGTTGCCCAAGTACCTCATATAATCTCTCAGTATAATCATAGCATGTATGTAGGTCCCCAATAGGTGTGGTCCGGCATGGCTCTCGGAGGGTACGCCATGCGGCAACACTATCCATACTCATGAATAGGTGGTAAAGCTCAAGCTCCTGTGCCTCCTCAAAGGCTCACCTCTTCCGACGTGTGAGGGTCTTCATCCGTCCCTTGGCCTCTCTCTCTCTGATCTCTCCCGATGCTCATTGAGCTCATAGTCAGCGGTAAAGACCTCTGCATTCCTCATCATACCAGTGATGTTGTGGCGTAGTCCCAAGAGGAGGTGTGTGACTAGAGTGGAAGGTGTATGGGAAGGAGACGATGGTTGATGTCTGAAGGACTGAAGCTATCTATGAGGTGAGTAGAGGTAGTGGAGTGTCAGGATGAAGCAAGAGAAGATCCTTCTCGACTTGAGCGGCATATATGTGAGCTAGCTCGTGTGTGAAGTGGATGGTGGTGTGTGGGATGCATGTTGCGGGTGTGCGTGTAGGGGTGTCTCCCTTGAGGGAGAGCACGAGGTATGTGTGATCAACCCCAATGGATATGGGTGGGATGATGAATGAGGTAAGTAGGTGGAGGGCCTCCCTCAATCCCATGACGTAATCTATTGTACTTCTCCCGCCATCCATGACTGAGTGTGGTATGCATGTCAATCCTCCCAAGGTAGGCCATTGAGCCATCCCGTTATAGATAATGAGATTATGTCAAAAGCCTAGTCTGAGTAGATAAGCGCCATAGTGAGTGTGTGTAGAGTCAGATGAAGCTCGAGCTGTAGACTCATCCTCTATGGTATGCAATATCTGTGGGTCTTCTCGGTCAAATATCTCACATTGATTATTGCGTGTCCTAGCATCAAAGTCTCCCATAAGGAAGACTTCCCCTAATACAAAGTACTCTGTAATCTCTTCTTACAAGCCGGCGTATGGTGAGTCCTCCTCTCGATCTATGATAGCAAACCGTGAGCAAGAAGGAGCAAAGTAGCATAATGCTATGTAGATGATCCGCTCGTGTGAGAGCGAGAGTTGAATCCAAAGATATCTGACTTGTGAATCACGTGTGACTATCTGTATCTTGCTCTGAAGTCCATCTCTGAAGAGTATGGCTA
>CM035424.1:169688949-169701449 GCA_020310875.1 Ceratopteris richardii | reverse complement strand
TCAATATCCTGGCGCTGATAATACTGGAACTTAAAACCAAGGATGTGTGATGTGTGTGACTGCCATACAAGCAGTTCTCATAAGTACCAATAAAATATATCTTAATCATCCCATAATTCACAGATTAGTTTATGCATGCTTTGAACCTTGGGAAACAAAGGTATTAGTTCCAAAAAAGCAGCATTATCAGGTTGCAGCTCAAAACATTCTAGGACCTGGATCACAAGAGAATAAAAGACCATTAAAACTCCATTCATCTCCTTTATTTCAAGAAGAGAAAATATAAAGCAGCTCAATAAATCAGCTCCAAACACTTTTAACCTTTTGTTTCATGGAATAGCAGAATCAAATAAATCCATGTTAGACTTCTCAATAATGAAACAAGTAGAAACAAATTCATTAAAATCTAGTGATAAAATTGAAATTAAAATAGGATGCCCGAGTAATGGGAAGGGAAATGGAAAAAATAGAAGGAAAGCATGGAGGACGGCAGTGGGGAGGGGCATCCAGCAATACATAGAATCAGAATAGAATGGATAAAAATTTGCAAATCGAGTACAGTAAGCAAAACTGACAAATTTAATCACTCATAACACTCTCATTACCAGGGGATAAGGGGCTGAAGAATTTTAAATGATATAAATAATGCAAACACATCCAAACAGAGTGCTCTGATAATGCAAAGCTAAAACAACCGAAAATTTTCAAATCAAACCAGGCTTCCAACTGTTGAGTTTATTCAAAATGAGGGCATTATTTGATGAATGAATCACATTCAACTGCCTAGGGTTTACCCTCCCATTAGAAAAAAATAGTAATGGTAATAATGATACTGACAGTAGTGGCTAAGTTTATAAAAACAAGAAGAAGAAGTGTGGTGCAAACATAACATGAAGGAGAGATTTAAATCACGAGACTTAAATCGAGATTTACTCGTTTAAATCATTGAGACACAAAATTAAAATTGAAGTTTTTATCACTTTGAAGACGTCTTTTGTTTTTGTAACACGCAGGGAGGCCGCTAAAACAACCACATACCCAAAAATAAATACATAAAAAACAACAAAGAAAGCCATGACCTGAAGCTCGATACTATGAAAACAGAACAAAACTCACAGTAAATGTAGCTGAGACTCATAAAAATAAGCTGAAACATTATAACCCTTTACAAACGAAAATCTGAGGTCAATCACATGTTCTGTAAATAAGAAGGTTAAAAACAACAGATTGTGTTCATAGAAGTAAACAGAATATCAGCAATTGAAAAAGAGTGATTTAAACAGTATTCATACTTTATAACACAATCATTTTGCATTTAGAACAGAACGAGTCTCCTTACAGCATGTCGGCTTTGCTACACATGGATGTCAAATAGAAGTGACATTACAATCATCACAGTATTATATCATTATTATCAAGTGTATTGTAAGAATGTGAGACTTACAATGTCAAAAACTCGATTCGGATCCAGATCGAAGTGACCTATCAAAGACTGAATAAATCCAGCACATGTTAGCTTTTGCAGTTAAATATGGAAGTCAGCTGGAAAAACACATGCTGCTTGTAGAAAGCTCACATAATCAATAATGAAACAGTAATGTCTTCTAAATATACAAATATATATGCAGATACATGAGCAAATCTGTGTGTGTGTGTGTGTGTGTGTGTGTGTGTGCGCGCGCGCGCGCGCGTGTTGTGGGGTGGGTTTTTTTCCTTCTTCTTTTTGGGCTATAGTTTTTTCATACGTGAACCATACGGCATATGCATAAGGGTATTGAAAGTATGGAAGAAGTATGGAATTTCATTTAAAATATCATACGCGATATCATGCTTTTGGCGAAAAATTACTAAGAATTTGAAACTCATATATATAACATAAAAACGCATACTTTTTCGTACGTACTGAAAATATTCCATACGCATACGAAAATAACTATGGGATGGACATACTAGTCCAAAAGCAGAGCTTGTACAACGGACATGTTTGGATGATAGTT
Source organism: Ceratopteris richardii (assembly GCA_020310875.1). Taxonomy (NCBI): domain Eukaryota; kingdom Viridiplantae; phylum Streptophyta; class Polypodiopsida; order Polypodiales; family Pteridaceae; genus Ceratopteris; species Ceratopteris richardii. The sequence continues at coordinate 169,699,452 of CM035424.1, read as the reverse complement.
TTTGAAGGGACGTGGAGGGACTAGTGCGGGCTTTACGGCGCTTATATTCACTCATCTGCATGGTGGATAGAGAGGGTTGCACGCTTGGACTTGTATATGAATTCCGTGCCTGAGAGTCTATTCAAAGATATCCTTATTTGACATTGGAGAGGTAAGTTGGTAACTATATTTATTTTTTAATGTATGCACTATGTATGTCACATGTGTATGCACTGTATAATAGTGTATGTCGCATGTGTGTATGAGTCATCATTCATGACATATGTCACATGTATATGTCACATAATACATTTATGTATATGTCATGTCACATGTCACATGTGTATATGCATTGCGTATGTGACGTGTGTGTATGTGACATGTGTGTATGTCACATGTGTCATGTGTGTATGTATTATGTGTATGTCACGTGTGTGTATTATAATTTATCTAATAAAATATATCATATATGTAATATGTATATACTATGTCACATGTGTGTATGACATTTGTGCATTGCCACATTTGTGTGTGTGTGGCATGTGTGTACGTAGCATGCCACATGTGCATTCAAGTTTTCAACATCAATATTGCTTTGCTTCTAACTTGATTTGTCTTCTACCCATAGGATAGAGGAAATAAAAGGAGTATGGAGGAAGAGGGGGGATTGGTTCCATCACCCTATACATGGGATGGCCAATCTACTACACCCTTTATGGAGATCTACAGAACACTCATTCAATATGGAGCTTGTGAAAGCTTGGAATGACTATGTAGATCGATTGAATGGAGCTTTTGAAGTGAAGCTACTTGGGAAGCTAGAGATTCAGCTCACTCAGTTCCAAAATAAGGAAGGACTTTTTGGTAGACACACTACATGCTTGAGAAGCATGAAATTGATGCATGTGACATGGTGGGAGAGACACAGTGTTGGTACGCTTGAGGTAGTAAGACATGACTTCATAATCACTATTAACTAATAACTCATTCCTCTTGAGTCTTTATTTTTTAATAAACTCTTTAATTGATTAAAGATTTGTTTTTCTTTCTTTATTTTTAAGCAGAGACACTTAGCCATTCGCATACATACTTTCACATGACTATAGTGTCAGTCCCTCTTAAAGAAATTGGAGTACATGGGCTCTCTTCCACACAAAGAAGAGGAATAGGCTATCCACACTGTAGTTGGAGCAGCTTGTCTATTGCAATTTGCCGCTGCAACTTGTGTTTGGAGTGTGGTGGCACTCAGCGGAGGTGTGACAAGTCAACGTCGATGACCTTGACATTGAAAGGGTCCAGGACATGCCTACCATTCTGAAATAGGACTTTGATCTATATGAAATGCTCCATCAGGAGTTGCCCGTGCCGTAGCATGATACAAGGGCATCTTGGACTCGTGTTAGTCATAGTGCACGTACTGTACGATGATGATAGTGACTCACAGGATTTTGAGGATTGATGATTGATCATGATTCATGATTTATTTGATATTGATTGTATTAATTGTTTGACTATCTAGTGGTATGATGTATCATTTATGACAGTGTCGCAATTATGACACAGTTTTAGGTTGACTCTCTGATATATTTTACGTATGATCTGTGACTCACTAGCTTGTCATAATTCATTGTATTTGTCATTCTTTGACTCTTGAATCTTGATGAATATTGGATTGTGAGTTTAGATTTTTGAGTCAAACATCATTGACGATTGTCACTTGTGCAATATGCAATGTGGATTGTAATTTGTGATTTGTGATTCGTGAGTAAAGTTACAAGTAACTAGTTACGAGTTTAAATTAAAGTGAGCACTCAGTCATGACTCATGAGTCATGACCTAAATCTTTAAATCTTAATCGATTGAATGAGCAATGTTAATTTAAATTTTAGAATTACAACGATTATTTGTGCAATGTGAATTTCAAAGGATAAGTTAGAACTTTACACTTTGAAGTAGCAAGTTTGACATATGCATTGTTTGCATACAACATACTACAGTCACCAGTGACCACTCTACATTGAATAACATAAATATATTCATGTATGTATGTCTCTCTCTCTCTCTCTCTCTCTCTCTCTCTCTCTCTCTCTCTCTCTCTCTCTCTCTCTCTCTCTCTCTCTCTCTCTCTCTCTCTCTCTCTCTCTCTCTCTCTCTCTCTCTCTCTCTCTCTCTCTCTCTCTCTCTCTCTCTCTCTCTATATATATATATATATATATATATATACACACACACACATATATATACACACACAAAAACATATATATAACATGAATATTGATATCTGTATCTAAATCATGAAATATTAGCAATAAGTATCCTAGGGTGCCAAAATTTTTATAAAAAAATGCCCCCCCCCCCAAAAAAAAAAAGAAAACATTAGCAACGTCTAGGGCAAAACGTTGCTATGTTGCTAACGCATTAGCAACATATTCCCTTAGACATTGCAAAAACGTCACTAACCACCTTGGATAAGAGAGCTCATTGAAGCACTATATGACGAATGAGCATCAAGGTAGACTCGAATGCGTTCTCATAGCCGCATATCAGGGGCCTAATCAGCTTCTACATAGTAGAGCCTAAACACACTAGAGGAGAAGTATACAACAGAGTATCACTAGGTTCTTCTCGAGAGTTGAGGCACGTGTTACTTTGTGGTCCCTCAATACAAGACTCACTCTTCAACAGGCTTACACATTGTGGGCAAGATGACAAGCCCATGTTCCTTGATATCAGAAACTACAACTGTACAAGGACAAGATTATGAGGATTCGTTTATGACATGACCAGCAAACAGGAGACCATATATCATCCATCCCATTCAGGCACGTACTTTTAGATTTTACTTCCATCAGAGTCTAGTCATTATCTATGGAACCAGAGCTACACATAACCTCATTTAGTTTTGACTTTACCCGCTTTTCTTTTTTGCATACCTGGATGACTTTCAATTGTTACCCTTTCCAAGACCTACCTCTCTCTCTCTCTCTCTCTCTCTCTCTCTCTCTCTCTCTCTCTCTCTCTCTCTCTCTCTCTCTCTCTCTCTCTCTCTCTCTCTCTCTCTCTCTCTCTCTCTCTCTCTCTCTCTCTCTCTCTCTCTCTCTCTCTCTCTCTCTCTCTCTCTCTCTCTCTCTCTCTCTCTCTCTCTCTCTCTCTCTCTCTCTCTCTCTCTCTCTCTCTCTCTCTCTCTCTCTCTCTCTCTCTCTCTCTCTACCCCCGAGTCCGATGGGAAGACACTATGCAAGATACTCGGCTACAAAGAGGAGTCCCCCCCATTCATCAAGTCTTGGAGAACGGGACGAGACCCCACGAAGAAGAGAGCTCTCATTCTACACTTCCCTTCCGAAGATATAAGATCTACTTTCCTACGCAAGAGGGTGATTTTGAGAGCACTTGATGGCCCCCCCATCTACCTTGACGATGATCTCACACCCATGCAGGTAGCACACCGTCGTGCATGCATGCCGAGAGTACATCAAGCTCGCAAAGAAGGAAAGAAGGCTTCATACAGAGATGGTCGTGTCATCATTGATGGCAAGGCCATCCCATAGGGATTCGCGGCCTGTGAGACACTCGAGTAGATACACCTTGCAGTTTGGAACTGCAATGGAGATCTATGGACACACCCAGAGAGATTGGAAGAGGTGCGCAAAGGCAAAGACATCATTATGCTCACAGAGACACATGAGAGCCCAGACCGGGGCCTACCTCGTGTCCACGGTTTTCAGTGGGAGTCCACATACAGAGAGTGTACACGTCAGCACACCACCCGAGGATCAGGAGGAGTAGCCATACTCTTTAGAGATGGACTTCAGAGCAGGATACAGATAGTCGCACGCGATTCACAGGCAAGATATCTTTGGATTCGACTCCAGCTCTCGCAGGAGAGGATCATCTTCATAGCATTATGCTACTTTGCTCCTTCTAGCTCGCGTTTCGCTATCATAGATCGAGAGGAGGACTCACCATACACTTGCTTGTCAGAAGAGATTACAGAGTACTCTGCATTAGGGGAAGTCTTCCTTATGGGAGACTTCAATGCCAGGACAGGCAATGATCAGTGTGAGATATTTGACCCAGAAGACCCGGAGATACTACATACCATAGAGGATGAGTCTACAGCTCGCGCTTCAGCTGACGCTACACACACTCACTATGGCACTCACCTACTCAGACTAGGCTCTCGACATAATCTCGTTATCTATAACGGGATGACTCATTGGCCTACCTCAGGAGGATTGACATGCATACCACACTCAGTCACAGATGGCGGGGGAAGTACAGTAGATTACGTCATGGGGTCCAGAGAGGCCATCCACCTACTTACCTCATTCACCATCCCACCCATACCCATTGGGGCTGATCACACATACCTCGCACTCTCCCTGAAGGGAGACACCCCTACACGCATACCCGCAGCACGCATCCCACACACCACCATCCACTTCACACACGAGCTAGCTCACATATATGCGGCTCGAGTCGAGCAGGGTCTTCTCTTACTTCATCCTGACACTCCACTATCCCTACTCACCTCTCAGATAGCATCAGTTCTTCAGACATCAGCCATCAGCTCCTTCCCACACACCATCCATTCTCGTCACACACCTCCTCCCGGGACTATGCCACAACATCGTTGGTATGATGAGGATTGCAGAGATCTTTACCGCCGACTACGAGCTCAGCGAGCATTGGGAGAGATCACAGAGAGAGAGGCCAAGGGACAGATGAAGACTCTCACACGTCGAAAGAGGCGAGCCTTTGAGGAGGCACAGGAGCTTGAGCTATACCATCTCTTTATGAGTATGGACAGTGCTGCAGCATGGCGCAGCCTACGAGAGCCACGCCCGACCACACCTATTGGAGACCCACACACATGGCATGATTATGCTCAGAGGTTATATGAGGTACCTAGGCAGCCTCCCATTCCCCAGCCACTTGAGCCTCGCCCTACTAGTTCTTCTCTCTTCACAGCAAAGATGGTTGAGAGGGCCATACGACGACTTCGACATGGACGTTCGACAGACCACGCAGGATTGCAGAGCGAGCATCTCATATATGCAGCCTCCACTATAGCCCCGTTGATTGCACATGTCTTCAACCGGGCTATAGGAGAGGGCTTCCCAGAGGAGTGGACTAGGCACACCATTGTGCCTATCCACAAATCTGGCGACACCCTGGATCCAGGGAACTACAGGACCATCATGATTGGCCACACCATGGCCAAACTATACGGTGCCATACTTGAGGCAGAGCTCAGTTCATATGCAGAGACTGAGGGGCTACGAGCACGAGGCCAAGCAGGTTTTCGACTAGCTTTCTCTACTATTGATCACATCTTCATTCTGCGCTGCCTCATTGATGGGGCAAGGGTGCGGAAGAAGAGGCTATATTGCTGCTTTGTGGACTTCCGCAAAGCTTTTGATACAGTGCCGCGAGAGAGGCTCTTCCAACGCCTCCAGAGCTTGGGAGTACCATCAGGGATGATTTGGGCCATCTATGCACTCTATGAGCAGGTGACTGGGAGGGTACGGTGTCCAGGAGCTATGTCTGAGGCCATTGCTAGCACCATCGGTGTTAAGCAAGGCTGCCCGCTCTCTCCCACTCTATTTGGTCTCTACATTGACGAGATTGAGGACTACATTCTCCGAGCTGGAGGAGAGGGTGCAGACCTCGCAGGTACACATGTCCACATTTTATTATATGCCGATGACATTGTCTTGATTTCAGAGTCACCCGAGGGATTACAGCGCCACCTTGAGGCCCTGGATGAGTTTTGTACACAGAGGGGCTTGACAGTAAACCTTGGCAAGACCAAGGTCATGATCTTCCACACCTCCCCCATGGTGAGGAATGGAGCAGGATTCAGAGCTGGTGGTGGACAGATTGAGGTGGTCACTTCCTATGTCTATCTCGGAGTCACATTCACGAGCTTGCCTGGCCCCTTCAGCATGAGACAGGCAGCCACCGATAGACTCGCACGCGGATATGCAGCTTTAGCCATGTTAGAGCGGAGATGTCACCAAGCACACTTCCAGGAGCCCCGCACGAAGGGCTGGCTATTTGACACACTGGTCAGACCAGCTATGATGTATGCTGCGACGGTTTGGGCCCCAGGTCTCACAGTCACCCAGTGGAGTGCGATCGAGAGGCCACAGGTACGTATGATCTCGCGATTATTTCGTGGGAAACAGTCGGTGCCACATGACATCATCAGGGCAGAGCTAGCTGCACCACCCATGGCAGTAGAGGCACTATTCCAGACTATCTGCTTTATTCAGAGGATTAGGGACCTCCCTACAGATAGACTCACACACAGAGCTCTTGAGGCATCTATACAGATATCAGAGTTAGGATATGAGAGAGCTTGGTACACTCAGGTTAGAGTCTGGTTTGATAGTCATGGACTTGATATGGACAGATTGCCGCCTTTTCAGTATGACCCAGCCTCACCTCACATCCACCTCTCTCGTCGTGAGAGGAATGTTGTGCTCAGACAGGATCTCTGGCAGCTCTACATTAGTCAGACATGGCACACACCACACATGGGATCGAGACTATCGCACTATCGAGACCAGTTCATAGACATACTAGCTGACGGTTTCATCCAGCGACCACGCTACATGGATACTCACATGCCTCATAGCTTGAGGGTAGCGATTGGCCAGCTGAGAGTCTCATCACACCGACTCGAGATTGAGACGGGCAGAGCCGCAGACATTCCCAGAGAGGAGCGGATATGCAGAGTATGCAGAGTAGAGATGGAGGATGAGGAGCACTTTGTATGCAGATGTAGCGCATATGATGGCATCAGAGGCAGATACGAGACTCTGTTTGCAGGGCAGCCCACCCTCCGAGAGATCATGGACTCTAGAGACCAGCGACAGCTCGGGCGATTCTTACTAGAGATACAGAGTCACAGAGATTCCCTACTCCAGCCTACTGTAGCACTCCATACAGGAGGGAGACAGAGTCAGCTCACTGACTTCTTTATTCCACGACGTGCTGCAGCCCTCCCCCCCTCAGCCCACATACCGAGCGGGGTGACTCTTCAGCAGGCTCAGATATCTCGAGCTAGGAGACGACCCCGTGATATAGGATATCGGGCCCCGAGACTTCACCGACACCAAATTGCGGAGATCCAGGCTTGTGACCATCGCGCCATGGAGGAGAGACGATCCCAGATGATGGCCGATCCCGCTGCAGCCATCAGGGTGGCCTGGACTCCACCTCCACCTATGTATCACATATTACATCCCACCCACTAGCACAGGATGGAGCTAGTTAGTCGTCTTAGATGCATTCTCATGGTTGTTGTACTACCCTTTTGCATATAGACTATCATAGATATCGCACTCCATACACCCCCCACCACTTTCATGGGTATCCCCACATGCACACTACGGAGATCTATATCAGCTTAACCAGTTTCTTTTCAGCACTTTTATCTTTTCTGATTCACAGAAGATACACCCATGTACATCGATTTGTCTCATAGGCCGAGTTCGGCCTCCTAATAGACGTAAAAACACTTTCTTTCTTTCTCTCTCTCTCTCTCTCTCTCTCTCTCTCTCTCTCTCTCTCTCTCTCTCTCTCTCTCTCTCTCTCTCTCTCTCTCTCTCTCTCTCTCTCTCTCTCTCTCTCTCTCTCTCTCTCTCTCTCTCTCTACAGGGTTACTACACTTGTACATGGTTTTTGTCTCATAGGCCAAGTTTGGCCTCCAGAAGACGTTAATATGACTTTCTTTCTTTCTTTCTCTCTCTCTCTCTATACATACACACACGTGTGTGTGTCTATCTATATATATATATATATATATATATATATATATATATATATATATATATATATATATATATATATATATATATATATATATATATATATATATATATATATATATATATATATATATAGAGAGAGAGAGAGAGAGGTTATGGTTATGTCTCATAGGCAAACATTAGCCTTTCCATTGTATATGGTTATGTCTCATAGGCAAACATTAGCCTTTCCAAGACGTCTCTCTCTCTCTCTCTCTCTCTCTCTCTCTCTCTCTCTCTCTCTCTCTCTCTCTCTCTCTCTCTCTCTCTCTCTCTCTCTCTCTCTCTCTCTCTCATATCAACATGACCCTCGAAGAGGAACAAAGAAGGAAGACAAGGGCACTACATGTGAGAGTAACCGGCCTCAAGGACATAAATGATGTGGAAAAGGAGGTCAAAACTCTCACATCCATGATGGGGATGGAGAAGCCTTTGCATACAAAGGCATGGAGAGTAGGCAAGAAAAGCAAGGGCCTTGGAGAATCTTCAAAGGAGAGAGCTCTTATATTGCGCTTTTCTTCATTGGAAGAGAAGAAGGAATTCTTGAGGAAGAGACCAATTCTCAAGAAGACAGGTGTTTTCCTTGGCGATGACCTCACTCTCTCACAGCTTGCGCATATGAGAGAGGTAATGCCAGAGATTAGAGCGGCACGAGAGAAGGGAAAGCTAGCCTTCTACAGAGATGGTCGGGTGGTGATTCTCGAGCGACGCACTACATGACGGTGCGAGACCTATGGGACCACATTGAAGATGGCTACTTGGAACTATAATGGATCTATGAGGTTGGACATTGGTGCATTTGAGGATAGTTTCAAAGATAGAGACATTGTTGTCTTCTCAAAGACCCACCAGGCCCCTAGACAGTTGATGCAGCATGTGGTGGGATATAGATGGGAGACAGCCCACAGGCTAAACGCGAGATCGGGACATGGGACTAGAGGGTCAGGAGGAATAGGAGTAGCAGTGCTATTCAGAGAGGAGTTGCAGCCACTACTACATATCGCACGGAGAGATGAGGATGCTCGATATATGTGGGTGAGGCTGAGAGTTGACACAGGTCGATTTTTGTACATTGCCATATGTTACTTCCCTCCCAGTACGTCTGTATATGCTGCACCAAGTGGGCAATCACCTTTCTCTCTTCTAGATGATGATATTTGGGAGTTCTCTAGGGATGGTGATATCATTCTCCTAGGGGACTTCAATGCCCGAACGGGAAACTCAGAGACAGTCTTCTACGACACTTCAGATGAGATGCTTAGAGAGATGGATGTGGGTGAGTTGGGGCTCAACAGATGCTCGCATGATAGAGAGCAGACAGAGTATGGGAGATATCTCATTGAGATGACGACTACGCATAAGTTAGCCATACTTAATGGCCTACACCGATTTCTTGGGGCAGCTGGTTTCACTTGCTTTCCACATAGACATGGAGCCAGTACAGTGGACTATATCATGACATAGCCGAGCTTCATCCCCTGCATTCAGGATTTCACTATGGGAGCTAGACCAGTGGGTGTAGCAGTGGATCATGCTCTTTTGACACTATCACTCTCTTTTCAGTACAGTACAGCCCAGACATCAGTAGGTAGGTCACATACCCGTTACACATTTACACCAGAGACCGATTCCGTTTATACAAAGGAGATCTGGGACCGTCTACGCACAGTTGGTCGAGGTCTCTCACTGGAGGAGTCCACCACTCTACTGACGGAGACATTGCATAGTGCCGCATCAATGGCATATCCACACACCCGGCCGGTTCGGAGGCGACAGTCTAGGAGCATGCCCTAGAATAGTTGGTATGACGAGGAATGCAGAGAGATGAGAGCCCAGCTTCAGAGAGAGCTTCTGCTAGGAGTTATCACTTACAGACAGCCTCAGATTGCTTTCCGTCGCCTTGTGAGACGGAAGAAGCGGGCTTACCTGGCTCAGTTGGAGCGAGATTTATATCAGATGTTCTTGAGCAGGGACTCAAGAGAGGCATGGCGACTTTTTCATGAGCACTCCACTCCCCCAGCAATTACTTCACCTGATGTATGGGGTCAGTATGCGACATCGCTATATATGGTTCCTGGACAGGAACCCCTTCCGCGCCCTGCAGAGAAGTGCCCAGCCACGAGCACTTTCTTTACGGCTCGAATGGTACTGAGGGCCATTGACAGGATGAGGACCGGGAGGGCATATGACCATGACGGTCTAGTGGCGGAGCATTTTATTCATGCTAGGGATATGTTGATGGAGGTTCTTGCAGTGTTGTTCAACCGTGCCATGTGTGAAGGGTTACCGGAGACTTGGAGATTGTCTACTATTGTGCCTATCTTCAAGGCAGGGGATCCTATAGAGCCGGGAAACTACCGCACTATTATGGTTGGATACACATTGGCACGGTTGTATGCATCCATTCTTGAGCAGCACTTGAGTGATTGGGCAGAGGGTGAGGGTATGCGGGCAAAGGGTCAGGAAGGTTTCACGAGGGCTCTCTCCACTCTTGATCATATTCTGACACTTAGAGCCATCATTGAAGAGGGAAGGTCACACGGGAAGCGGATTTATTGTCGCTTTGTGGACTTCCGCAAAGCATTTGACATGGTGCCAAGAGCTCGATTGATGCGCAGACTACAGGAGATGGGGGTACCCATAGAGTTGATGTGGGGGATTATGGCTTTGTACAGATCAGTGGTGGGAAGAGTTTGCACCCCAGAAG
>CM035424.1:169681449-169683949 GCA_020310875.1 Ceratopteris richardii | reverse complement strand
AATATATATCCTCATATATAATATCCTTATATATATATATATATATATATATATATATATATATATATATATATATATATATATATATATATATATATATATATATATATATGTCATGGTTGTTACTGACGTTTTTCTGACTTCTGACTTCTGACGTTTAGCCGACCTCTGACGGGTACGGCAAAACGTTTCTGACGTTTCCCGACGTGGTCTTTTTTAAATAAAAAATCAAATTTATATACTATTCTTACATATATTAATAATGATATATTTTACATTGTACAATCAAATATATATTATAATTTACACTAGAACCTATGTTGCCATTCATATGTAAAATGAGGCAAAAGCATTTAAATATTATGGAGCTGCAGTCTGCAAGTCATGTGTAGCAACTTCCAAGCATATACATAGATGTTGAAGCATCTGAGATTTGTACCAACTGCTGGACATATTTATGTAATTAAAATGAAGTTAAGAGCATGGATCAATAGCATCTACACATGTAGTATGTTGTATTTGTTCAAACATGAGAAGCATTATGCACATGTACATAGTACAACAGTTATGAGTACATGAATGTGCTTCAGTCTGGACACATGTATCTGCTCAAGCATCAGGTAAGCATCTGAATTCACGCAAAGGATATGTAGAGGATATATGAATCTTCTGATATAGCATATGCATATTGGATAGCCTATTTGTATGTGAGGCTTGAGCTGGAGCAGGAACTTTCAAATCTGCTGGAGATATAATTGTTCTAGCTTCTCAGCATGTATACATGATTGAAGCTCCACTTATTGAACATGTAGGTACATAGTTACAAGTTACAATCGGGGCTGCTGGACACGAGTTTCTGGACATATTTTTCTCTTGAATGGGAACCATAATATGCATATCAGTTATACCATACAGCTTACTGTAGACTGTGCATATAATATACTTAGCATAAACATGCAACACACATTACTATTTATAAATTATATCATATTCAATTACATAAAATCATTAACAGATCATCAGATTTACTGTTTACAATGCTTTACATCATATACTTCTAGGTCCTTTGCCTTAAACTTAACAGTCCACTTCAAAGGCTGGGGATCCAAGGTTTGAGCCTATGTAGACTATGGCAGAGACTGGAGCAGCTGACTGGCAGCAGCCAACAGTGAATGGGCAGTACAACCCACATGAGTGACATCCAGCGGGCAAAAATGTGCAGCACACATAGAATCAAGTAAATCCAACTGAGCACTAGAAAAAAAAAGGCGCAGTCAGGAACCCTTATCTGACGTGGCAGTCAGGTACAAGTCAGTAAAGTCAGGAAAGGGGGTTCCTGACGAGTCAGGAACCAACCCTGATATATGTGTGTGTGTAATAAAGTGAGAATTCCCCCCTCATATATAATATCCTTACATATATATATATATATATATCATAGTACCCAGAAACGCCGTTTCTGGGCCCCCGAAACGGAACGGCCGTTTCTGGGAAACGGCCCGGCCCGGAAACGGCGTTTCTGGAATTTTTTTTTTTTCTTTTTTTTTTTTTTTTTAAAGAATGGTTCATTCAAAGCCTTATTCAAAGTGTTCTTAAAGGCTCCAGCTATAGATAGAGAGAGAGAGAGGAGTCCCACTATCTTCAAGCCCACGATGGTCTACCTTCAAGTTAGAACTTGGAATTAGATAACTACTAACTTGGAAGTTGTTGCCCATGATATACATTATGTGTGTAGTAAGCATCTAATATGTGTGTGTAATATGTATACACATTATGTGTGTGTATGTACTATATATGTAATATGTATGGTGTGTGACATGTGCAGTATGTACTATGTATTTATAGTATGTGTGTGCAATAGTGTATGTATTGTGTGTAGTATGTACTATGTATGTACATTATGTGTGTAGTATGTATGTAATATATGTGTGTACTATGTATGTACATTATGTGTGTGTATGTATGTATTGTGTAAAGTATGTGTGCATATTATGTGTAGTATCATGTATGTAATATGTGTGTGACGTGTGTATGAATGTTGAATGCATGTATGTACTATCCATGAGTGTGTACACTAAGCACAATGTGTGTGTCTCTCTCTCTCTCTCTCTATCTATCTATCTATCTATCTATCTATCTATCTATCTATCTATCTATCTATCTATCTATCTATCTATCTATCTATCTATCTATCTATATATATATATATATATATATATATATATATATATATATATATATATATATATATATATATATATATATATATATATATATATATATATATATACACGTTTCTCCGTTTCCCGTTTCTTGCCGTTTCCAAATTTTTGGAAACTCCGAAACTCCGTTTCCGACCGGTCCGAACCGACCGTTTCCAACCGTGCTGAGCACTATGATATATATATATATATATATATATATATATATATATATATATATATACATATATATATATATATATGTGTGTGTGTAATAAAGTGAGAATTCCCACTATATA
>CM035424.1:169658949-169671449 GCA_020310875.1 Ceratopteris richardii | reverse complement strand
ATGGACTAGCGCTTTCGATGAGGATCATGATGAGGATGTAGACTCTAGATTCTAGAGAGTCTATATATTTTGATATTTGTATGAGGCTTGAGCCGTGGGGCCATGGCCCATGACATTGGTGATTGGACTCATATATCATCATTGATGATCGGGATGTATACACTATTACACTTGTGACTTACAGTATGATGATTGATCATTGATGTCACATGTGTCACGACTCACGACTCATTGCTCAGTGCTCACTGCTCACAGAGTACACTGTCAGTCTGTCATGTTAGTATGTTTAATTTTACAACTTACCATGGATGTCTTTTTGCTAATATGTTATGTTGCATGCAGTATGTTTTAGTTTTAATTAATTAATTTTAAAATTAAAAAAAAAGTGGTGAAGAATAAAAATCGCGATTTTTTTTTAGGTGGGAACGATTAAAACGATCAAAACGTTTAAATACCGATTTTTATAAGCGATTTAAATCTCTGCCTTTGTACTATGATATATATATATATATATATATATATATATATATATATATATATATATATATATATATATATATATATATATATATATATATATATATACATACAGACATACAGACATACAGACATACAGACATACAGACATACAGACATACAGACATACAGACATACAGACATACATACATACAAACATACATACATACATACATACATACATACATACATACATACATACATACATACATACATATATACATATATGACAACATTCCATATCACAACATCCAACGCAATATGATGATCCAGCACAATATGATGATCTGACACATACCCTGCGTACGATACCAAACATTCTATACCTTGTATCAAAATCAAAAGACTTCCCTTGACAAAGATGAACAAAATACAAGATGACGATAGATAGGACCCCAAGGGACTTTTGACCTCAAAGAAGAAGGAGGTTGTATATAAGCAATGAGTATCAAATATGCTACCAAAAAAAAACACTTTTAAATGTTAAATGTGAAATACAATAGTCGATGAAAAAATTAATTCTAAAATTTTTCTCAAAAAAAAAATCCAATAATTTCTTTTTTTTCTGACCATAAGTGTGAAAGCAACATCCATGCAATTTAAAATTTTTTGCTACAAGAGCTTGAATTTTTCACAACATGAAGACTTGAAATTTCGTCCAATGGGTGTACACAAGTCCCACAAGAGGTTGCAAAAATTGTGTGCAAAGAGCATAAGCTTGCTTAAGATGCTAAGGCAGCTCGTCATCGTGAATATGATGCAGCTTCTGAGGGTATACTAGAAGAAGTTGAGGATAGAGGAGTTAGTGCTAGCACATTGAGAAGTAGGACCTTTTCTCAATGTGATTAAAATGAAGAGTCTATTCCATTGCAAGGACAATCATCTCAAAGATTCAAAGCATCGTAGTGCTCTATTCAATCCTCTTACATATTGAATGGCTTGCAGAAGCAACGCTAAAGAGTAGCACACACAGATATAGAATGTTGCATACTTGAGTGTAACATGAGAATGGTAAAAACAATAGCTCAAGTAGGCCCTTCTAATGAATAGCATGGGGTTGATTACACAATTGCGTACCTCTATGCTCATAAAAGAGAAAGAAAGAATCGAGAAACTTCTAGAGCCCATTAGATTGGAATGGAAGACATATGGTTTCTCCATTTATGAGAGTGGGATCTCGTGCTACTACTAGGCATCGAAGTGATCCACCTCAGGAGTGGGGTCCATCTACGAGTGTGGAACCAGTTTATACTAGGAGATGCAACATGAGTCCTTGACGTAGAGGCAATCCCATTGTATCAGAGGCACACCTCGAGGACATTGTTGAGGTCAGTACAAACAGAGAGATTTAAATCGCGATTAAAAATCGGGATTTAAACGATTTAATCGTTTTAATCGCTGGGATTTAAAATAAAAATCGCGATTTTTATTCTTTGGCAATTTTTGTGATTTTTTTTGGGGGAATTTCTGTATATACACATATAAAACATTCTAATATAATAATATATATCATAAACTTTATTTATAATGCATGTAATATGGATATAATGCGTGTAATATGGATATAATGCATGATAATATCTCAAAATAGAGCAAAAATAAAAAAATAAAAATCGCGAATAAATTGTTTAAATCGTTTGAGATTTAAAAGATTTTTATTTTATGAAAAAATCGCGATTTTTTTGTACTATGGTCGAGGATGCACCAGAGGATCATCAGTTTGTAGAGATGGCTCCTATTGTGGATCCACAATATGATGATGAAGTGAATGTCATTCCAAGAGATGATATTTCTCTTTCATCATCAGAGTCATCCTTTGGCATCGATGATCTAGAGTAGATACTAGATATAGCCTCATATTATGTTTTATGCCACATGGTTCAAATTTCTTTAATGGATTATGGTTGTGATTTATTATTTGTAAGTTTTAACTTTTAACATGCATAATATATATATACTATATCTTAGATTCTTATGAATTTATGTGTATTTGTAACGAAATACACTTACCTTCGGATACCATATGGTCCTCGCACGCGGCACCTTACACACACTGCACCAAACACACCGAACTGCCTTGCTAACGTTTCAAGGTTCCACTGGGAGTCCACTTTTAGGACCAATACGAGACAGAACACTTTTCGAGGGTGTGGAGGTGTAACAATTTTGTTGAGACAAGCCATCCATAAACATATTCAAGTTATGAGCAAGGACAAGGAGGCACATTACATCTGGATCTGCATTGAGTTGGCTAGAGAGATCGATATATATAGCCATCTTACTTTCCTCCACATGGATCATGATATGTGGACATGGTCGCAGTGGATATGCACACGATGATGTTTAATCGTATGTTACACTATCAAAAGATATCCTACATAATTCTACTTTAGGTGAACCCTTCCTCCTAGAAGACTTCAATGCATGTACGTAGTCTCGACAATGTGAGTTATATAATATGGAACAATCACGGATCATGAGAAGCTTAGACGTAGATGAGATCGGGGCTAGCAAATCCTCATATGACATAGGACAATACATGATAGGCTATGGGAGATATTTTCTTAAGCTTGGCAATCATCATCATCTGGTACTTTATAATGGAATGTGTTGTTGGCTAGATTCCGGCAAGACTCACATGCTTCCCTCAGAGTGGGGGGGGAGAGAATAGTGGACTATATCTTAGGCTCTCTCACAATAAGGACTCTCTTATCCCTTTTATTACTAGTGGTTGATACCCCTTGGGTGTAGACTATACACACCTTCCTTTTACTCTCCTTTCCTCGCTCACACCCGATCCCTCACCACCCAAGGTGGTTCGATACGTTTGGTACGGTACGAACGGTATGTGAACGGTTCGTGTACAGTACGTGGCAAGGAGGTTTGCGACAGTTCCACACCACTATACATTTACAATTGACCTATCGAATGTCTATGCACATCACCTCCATTCTCAATTACTCTTCACTCGACTCATATGCTCCCCTGGACACGCTCACTTCACAGGTCACATCTATATTGCATAACTAAGCCATACAGAGCATCCCTCATCATACCTATACCTACCCATCGTGCATGGGATGTATGCCCCAAAATAATTGGTATGCTAATGAGTGTCACGAGACACGACATCATCTCAGAGACGCGGAGGCTCATGGTGAGATATTACACATAGGCGAGTATAGCAGTGCAGGCAGACTATTACTCATCGTAAAAAGCGAGAATGGGAGGAAAAGTAATATTGAGATATATACAACTTGTTCATGAACAGAGAAAGTTCGATTGCATGGTGCTACCTACACGAGATGAGAATGTCCACCCCTATCGGATCCTACGAGATGGCATCATTATGCAAAGAGTCTATACCGGATGACAAACCAGCCATTGATACCTACTCCTCAAAGCCCATGCCCGAGTACTTCCACCTTCTTCAAACAAAAGAAGGTGAGGAGAGTTATCTCACACTTAGAGCATAACAGAGCTAGGGATCAGTTCAGACTACAGGCCAAACACATTATCTATGGGGAGACGATTCTAGCACCATTCATTGCCCACCTCTTCAACCGTGCATTGGTTGAGGGGTTTTCGACCTCATGCACAAAACACACTATTGTACCTATCCACAACTCCGACAACGATATGGACCCTCACACTTATCGGACTATCATGATTGGCCCTATATTGGCCAAACTTTATGGAGCAATCTTAGAAGAGGAGTTGAGTAATCTTGTTGAGCTGCAGAGCAAGAAACCTTAAGACATGCCTTCTCCACCACTCACCATATTTTCACCTTGAGATGTTTGATCGACTAGGCACGAATGAGATAGAAGAGACTACACTGCTGCTTTGTGGATTTCCACAAAGCATTTGATATGATACCTAAAGAGAGGTTGTCAAGGCCTCTTCTTGACCTTGGGGTCAGGAGTTACTATGGGAGATCTATGCCCCATATGATAGGGGATCAAGTAGAGTTAGATATCTAGGAGGTGAGATTGTGGATTTCATTCAACAAGGTGGCGGCATCGAGATGTAGTTGGGAGGTGCTACAACACATTCTTCTATTTGTTGATGACATTGTGCTGATCTCAGAGTATACAGAGCCATTTACATGCCCTGAATGACTTTTGCTCACATAGAGGACTCACTTAACCTTGGGAACACCAAGGTTCTTATTTTTCATACATCCTCACAGATACGAAGACAGAGTCACTTTGCAGCAATCGGTGGTTCCATTAAGGTCACAAACTCGTACATTTATCTTGGAGTGACTTTCATGGCCACATCAAGAGCATTCTCCATGGCTTAGACAGCTCATGATCGACTAACAAGAGGACATGCAGGATCATCTCTTATGGAGAGACAATGTCATCGAGCACATTTTCAGGAGCCTTGTACGCAAGGGTGGATATTTAATATGCTACTCACACCCTCATTGATGGATGGATCATCGATTTGGGGACCAATGTCAGCACATTCGATATGCACATTCGATATGCGCATTCAATGTGGACTTCAAAGAGGCCACATATTGTTATGATTTTTAAGCTCCACATAGACTTCAGAATATGGATAAGGACCTCATCGCATACAAGGCTTTTTAGGCTTCACAAGATTTAGCCCTTGGAGGGGATTCTTCATATGGTATGCTCAGGCTCACGATTGGATGACCACACATGGATTTGATATAGATCGGCTCCAACCCATACAATACGACACGTGCTCCTACCTATTCGCTCTCTCGAGTCTCGACATGAGAGGAATCGGATGGGAGACATATATACACAGGACCTGGGTGTTCCTTGGAGATTCACTACCAACAAAAAAGCCATTATCACAAGCTTTTACTACAGATTTCAGATGACGGATTCAGAGATGTCCCTCGATACAAAGAAGAGCATAGATGCCTGACATGCCAAATAGAGGTAGAGAGAGAGGAGCACTTTGTTATCCGATGCCGGACATATGCAGATCTCAGAATACAGTTCCAGAGAGAGGGATCATTACATCGATGTATGGGGAGCGAGGATCAATGATTCAGATGATTCCTCATCGCTGCATATCATAGACGTGAGTTGTTGGTGCAGTCCAGACTCTCCGAGAGCAAGGGAAACAACAGACGATCACCCATTTCTTCTGGAGGATTGAGACACAACCTACACTCCCCCCCAAAAGTGGTGCGGCTCTCACCCTCCGATAGACAGACACAAAGAGCTAGATGACAGCCTTGGGCCTCTTACTACTGGAGACCCCGACTTTACCACGATGAGATCATGAGGATTTTGTAATTAACTGAGCAGCATAAGGAGCAGAGACGCACAACCACACCATGGGAGACCCTCCCCCCAAAGGGTACTCAGACGGATGCCCATGTATCGCATCCTCCATCCAGCCCCCCAATATTGGGCTATTAGTACAGAGCTATGCCTTATATCTACATTGTACTTCATGGTTACTTTCTGCAGAGATAGAAGCACGCTCTATCAAAATCTCCTTGTACTGCATGGCCATGCTTTGCTGAGCCAGAGTCACGCCTCCCTACATTAGGGTTGAGTTTTAGTTTGCTTTCTTTTTATCTATTTTACTTTCCTGACTTTTAGAGCATCACCGATGTATATGGTTTTGCCTAGGCCAACTTTGGCCTTTAGTAGAGATCTCTCTCTCTCTCTCTCTCTCTCTCTCTCTCTCTCTCTCTCTCTCTCTCTCTCTCTCTCTCTCTCTCTCTCTCTCTCTCTCTCTCTCTCTCTCTCTCTATCTCTCTCTCTCTCTCTCTCTCTCTCTCTCTCTCTCTCTCTCTCTCTCTCTCTCTCTCTCTCTCTCTCTCTCTCTCTCTCTCTCTCTCTCTCTCTCTCTCTCTCTCTCTCTCTCTCTCTCTCTCTCTCTCTCTCTCTCTCTCTCTCTCTCTCTCTCTCTCTCTCTCTCTCTCTCTCTCTCTCTCTCTCTCTCTCTCTCTCTCTCTCTCTCTCTCTCTCTCTCTCTCTCTCTCTCTCTCTCTCTCTCTCTCTCTCTCTCTCTCTCCTCTCTCTCTCTCTCTCTCTCTCTCTCTCTCATCTCTCTCTCTCTCTCTCTTCCCCCCCCAACTCCCCCCCCCTCTCTCCCTCTTTTTAAATCAAGAATTATCACACTACTATGTTGATTGATCTGAATGCTCATGTACTTCATTGCCATCTAACTTTTACTACTTTTCTACACCATCATTGACCCAAACAAAGAAATCCAATTTCTTCATTTTGATCAAATTTCCAATTACCTTATGTCAGAGATAGAGAATGGAAGCAGTTGTAAACATCAAATAGAGGGATCTGAAAATGTATAAAATCCAAGAACAAGAACATGAGATTGTAGGAAAAAAGTAACCTTTATTGTGCTGATGACTGCAGGGGCAGTCTCTTTGATCAAGCCATCAGATCCTCTTCTACTCAAGAGAGTCACCTAAAAGATCCACCTGAAGTATGTCAGGACTATTCAGATCTCCATCACAAAATTCTCTTCATTAACATTCATAATCGTCAGAAAGCATGCATCTCACAAGAAATGTCCATTGAGCAACATGCAATTTTTATCACATACCAGTTTTGCATAGCCTTCACTTTCCTCCCTTAAAAGGTTGAACTTTGTCTGTTGATAGAGTAATCGAGTATTTACTCTCACCTGATATAACAACATAACGAGGAGTTACAAGTAGAGTTCCTTCACAGAGTTCATGCCCAAACAAATCTGGTGTACTAAATACAGTAGATTCTACCTTCAATTAACCTATGTTTAAACTGAAGGAAATTGATACATAATAATAACTTTCATTCTAACAAAACATGCATACAGAAAATTCGCAAGAGATCATTCTGAAAGATAACAATCAATGATGCATGAATACAAGTTAATACAAGCAAAGAAATCTAGTGAGGATGCTAATAAGGATGCTAGAAAGTAATACTAGCAGTAGGGAATGCGAACCTTTTATCTCTCCTTCTACTACTTCGTATTTTACATTTTCTTTTCAGAAGAGTTAGATAACCTACAGTTCGCAGCATAGGACCTTAAGCAAAACAAGCTCTTAAGTTCTAAATCAGTAGAGCTGTCTCGGCAGGCAACGATTCTCTTAAGTGCTTCCTTTACTCTTCCATCTTCATCTAGATTGCAAAGTCTAGATTTCAGACTTTGATGACATTCTCCACCCTCTTTTGAATCCTCAGCACCATGTTCTTGGTAAGCAATATGACTACTCTCACACACCCTATTTGCTAGAACCTTTGGGGTTACAATCTCATTTGATTTAAACTGTGTTTCCCCAAAAATTGTGTAAAGGGCCCATAAAGTGGTAGAAGCAACAAAGCAACAATTGTTTGACCTTTAGTACTACCTGGAAGGAACAAGCTATTATTCCACTGTATGCCAAGAATATAACAATAATATTACCTTCCATTGGCAAGCTTACCGCCATCACCTTTCTCTTCTCCTTCTCCTCCTCATTCTACTCCTACACTTCATTATGATATTACCTGCCTTGGGCAAGCTTGCCACCATAACTCTCTCTCTTCTCCTCCTCTTCCTCCTCCTCCTCTTCCTCCTCCTCCTCTTCCTCCTCCTCCTCCTCTTCCTCCTCCTCCTCCCCCTCATTCTTCTCCTCGTTCTCCTTCACCTTTGCCTTTGTTTGAAATAGCAACCTTCCACAAGAGAGTTGCACAAATTTCAAGAGAATTTTCAGAGATTATCAATTTTTCAGCAAAGTTAACCATGGTTAAATCAGGTCAAAATATGGTCAAAATGGTTAAATTTTGCAGAATTTTTTATATCAGGTTTGGATATTATTCATTAAGAGCTATCTATTGATATATATAACATAGCAATTGAAACACATCTTTAGCATCAAAACCAAAACTCTAAAAACTGGTCAAAGGTCAAAAACAGTCAAAAGTAAGTCAAAAACAGATAAGAAGTGACATGTTGTGCTTGGACAAGATGTATAATAACATATTTTATCAATACATCAATTGAAAGTTAAACAAAAATAAAAATAAAATAAAAGTTTCATACACACAGTTGTTACTAATGGGATTCTAATGGGATTCTGACTTCTGACTTTTGATGTTTAGCTGACTTCTGACGAGTCCACCAAAACGTTTCTAACATTTACGTACGCGACCCTTTTTTTATACATAAATTTCAAAAGAAAGTGTATATATACTTATAAAAACATTAAACAATAAATCATTGAACCATAAACCAAAGAAGATTCATGTATAAAGTGATGAAAAACTCAAAAAGAGTACCTTTCATTAGCGAATAGACTATAGTCATAAAATCCATATAGAGTAATAGACCATACTCACCAGTCATAGTATATGACATGTGATAAAACAAATAGATCGTAATATATCATACATCATATGATAAAATCATCAATCATCTTGAGATGCAATCTCCTATCTCCATCATCCTCACCAACTTCATCCTCACCAACATCATCATCTACATGGTGGTCAAGTGATCTCCCTGTGATGGCACTAGTAGATGTGAGGGCAATTTCCTTACCTTCATGATTTTCTTGAAACAAAAGAAGTCTATCATCATCCCTTTCCTTACCAATCATGTCCAAGGTGACTTCCATTTTCTCAAAGCCTTTTTCTTTAAGTTTACTTGCAACGTGCAAGTTTGTATGGATATACGCTAATTTTTCAATGTTTTTTGGAAGTAAACTATTCCTTTTTTTGGTGTGTATGAAAGAGAGAGTGCTCCAATTTCTTTCATAAGAGGAAGCACAACTCCCTTGTCAAAGAATACGACGTGCTAGCTTCTGTAAATTAGGTGCGTGCACGCCAAACATTTCCCACCACTTGAGACTGCATACTTCATTCTTTTTTCATCTTTTGCAATACCGCTCCATGAGATCCATCCATCCATCATTAACTTTCCCATCCATCCATCATTAACTTTCCCATCCATCCATCATTAACTTTCCCATCATTTTCTGGACATTTCTCTCTCCATATGGGATGAAGCACATATGTTGCTGCATGTAATGGAGAATACATCATGTTCCATCTTTCTATGCATATATTCTTCACATCTTCAAGTCTACAAGATTCGATCCCTTCCATATCTCCAATCTTCTCAACCATTCTATCCATCATTTCATAAATTAAGCCCATTGTGCTCCCTTCTTTATTTGCCAAGCGTACGATCTTTAATAAGGTAGCATAAATCTACACAATTTCCCTACAACTTCTCCAAAAACATGGGCTCAATATAATAGAAGAAACATTTTTTTTTTCTTTTTGGTTTTAGACACTTTTTTCATAGTGTACTTAATAGAAACAATCATGCCAAGCAATCCATTGTACACCCTTTCATCAATCAAATTTGAGAGCATGATAAACATATAAGCAAACCTTGTTTGGGCTCGTTTAACTAATTATTTCTTGCTAAATTTTCTATATATAGCAAGAATGGAAGGCTTCATGGTAACAAAAGTGACAACTATTATAGCTTGAGCCAATATTGGATTCACCCACGGAAGTCCACCTATATCGTCAAAAAGGAGATCAATTCAACGGCAAGTGCAACGAGTATAGAAAATGTATGGCCATTGCTCTTCAACCAAACATCCGGCTCTCACATAATTACCTTCATTATCCATAATAACTTGGACCACATTTTGTGGTCCAACATCCATAATGACATCTTTGACAATCTCAAAAATATATTCACTTGTTTTGATTTGACCAAAAGTGTCAATTGATTTTACGAACATAGCTCCATCAATGCATGAGATCATAACATTAATGATTGGCTGATTTTTAGTATCAGCCCAACCATCAAATGCAACCATATGATTTCCACTTCTCATGCAACTTCAGCAAATCCTGTTCAATACATTAGATCTCATCTTTCAAATGCCCATTACGCAAATGATTATATGAAGGAACTTTGTATGAAGGGCCAGACCTTCCAATGGCAGTCACAAATTCTTGGAAGTAAGGACTCCTTACTTTCCAAAATGGCATATCCTCATTAAAAAAAACAACTATGCAAGGATTTATCTGCATCCGAACGTGCTTTGGACTCTCACGGCTTTTGCAAAGCTTCCTCATGCCCTCTTTTTCTTTTGCTTGCATGCCCTCCAAAGGTTTCACTTGATCCACATGCATGCACATAATTTTGATTGTCAGCTTCATATGCATCATTTTCACATTGGTTGAACATGGATCCATGCACAAATGAATCACCAATGGACAGCATATGTACATAAGATGCATCACCACTTTCATTACCCCCCATTTCTTGCAATATCCTGCACACATCTTTAACCTCTTAGGGAGCATTATCACATCTACTAACACCATATCCTCTCAAGCCCCGCCATCCCATACATGACCACAAAATTTCCATTTGCATGTATGTTGACCTTTGGTCAAGGTCTACACTTTATCAATATAGTCCCATTCTTGTCTCGGTTTCTTGGGCCAAAAAAAAAAAAAAAACAAATGATTCAATAAATGAATAATTCTTTGGCATACACATAAATTATAATGGAATGTGCATTATGCATATGCATTGTCCAATGGCATATGCATATGCATTCTACAATGCCATATGCATGTGCATTGTGCAATGGCAAACGCATATGCATTGTGCAATGGCATATGCGTATGCATATGCAATGTGCATTATGGCATATGCATAATGCAATGTGCATATCATATATGCATACGCAATGTGCAATGGCATATGCATATGGCATATGTAATGTGCAATGTGCATTATGGCATATGCATATGGCATATGTAATGTGCAATAAGCATTATGGAATATGCATAATGCATATGCAAACTGCAATGTTCAATGTGCATTATGCGCATTACCTGCATTATGCAACTTGATATTAGAGAAACTCCAATGGACTAAACACCCTAAGTAAAAATGAATTCAAAATAATAAAAGGCTTCAAAGGCAATTATGACTAGCCAATGAGCTAAAACATGACCATACAAGGAACCTTTCGAGAAGAAGATGGTATAAAATGTTAAAATTGCTTGCATAAGTCAAATGTGCTTGATTTTGATGTTTAACAGTGCCATCCTCATGATGCCACCCAACTCAATGCCAAGGGCCAAACTTTGGCTTGGACAAGAATCTGCAAGTCCTCACCCCTTTTTTGTCCCCCACAAGGTTTTCTTTCCAAAGTCCCATGATGCTTATATTTTGAATCCTATCAAACTAATCTTCACCCTCTATAATTGCATCAAACTTGTTGTTGTAAGGAAGAACACGCACAATCAAACCCTCAATAGAAATCCTTGTTTTTCCTTCAAAGGGTTGTGAGAGGTGACCTCTGTAATGTGTTGAGGGGGAAGCACCCATTTCAAGGATCCTAAATGAGAATGTTATGATAGCCTCCCATGTTAAACATGCACATAAGTGAAATGTCTCTAAAAGGCTTACAGAGAAGGAATCTCTATACAACAGCATGATTTCTAAGGCTAATCCCAGATTCCAGATGTATTTTGCCTCCTGGTTACTTCAAGCTTCTGCAATTTCTATCACTTTCCTCATGGAAGACAACAAAATTAATATTATGCCCATGCGGCTATCATTTATGCCAACTGTTTAACCACTGTAGAGTTCCCTAAACATCAATATTGATCTCCTTCCTCTCCTGCACACATCACAATTGTCTTAAACAAACAACGGATATTCCCACACATTGATAAGGAGAAACAGATGGAGCCTATTCAAAATAAATGGTGTCGGGATATGCATCTAAGAAATGTTTTTCTTCAACCATTGCAAAAATCCAAAACCATGAAAAGCGTGATAGATTAGCTGTAAGACATTCATAAACCAGAAGTATAATACTGAAAATATTTTAAATAATGCTACCACTCCGACACTGTGATAAAGTCTGCATACATAAATATGAAATTACATATTACCTCCTTGGATTTCATATCAGGAGCCTTGATTTTTATCATTTCCGCATCCGATAA
>CM035424.1:169591449-169648949 GCA_020310875.1 Ceratopteris richardii | reverse complement strand
TTGTTCTCATAGCAAAAATTGGCCAATCATTAATGTTATGATCTCATGCATTTATAAAACTATGTTCCTAAAATCAATTGACACTTCTGGTCAAATCAAAATAGGTGAATATATTTTTGAGATTCTCAAAGATGCCACTATGGATGTTGGAACACAAAATGTGGTCCAAGTATGTATGGATAATCCAGCTAATTGTGTGCGAGTTGGATGTTTGGTTGAAGAGCAATGGCCACATATTTTCTATACTCATTGCACTTGCCATTGCATTGATCTCCTTTTTGAGGATATAGGTGGACTTCCATGGGTGAGTCCAATATTGGCTCAAAAGTTGTCACTTTTGTTACCATGAAGCCTACCATTCTTGCTATATATAGAAAATTCCGCAAGAAAGAATTAGTTAAACCAGCCCAAACAACATTTGCTTATATGTTTATCATGCTCTCAAATTGATTGATGAAAAGATATACAATGGATTGCAATTTGCATGGCATGATTGTTTCTACTGAGTACACTATGAAAAAAGTGTCTAAAATCAAAAAGCCAGGAACATGTTTCTTCTATTATATTGAGCCCAATTTTTGGAGAAATTGTAGGGAAATTGTTCATATTTGTGCTCCCATATTAAAGATACGCTTAGCAGATAGAGAAGGGAGCACAATGGGCTTAATTTATGAAACGACAAATAGAATGATTGAGAAGATTGGAAATATGAAAGGAATCGACTCTCTTAGACTTGAAGATGTGAAGAATATATGCATAGAACGATGGAAAATGATGCATTCTCCATTACATGCAAGAGCATATGTGCTTCATCCCATATGGAGAGAGAAATGTCCAAAAAATGATGGGAAAGTTAACAAATGAATATTTTTGGATCTTATGACTTATTGTTGTTGAAGCTTGAAGCTAAAAATTGTCATTTTGAAGTTTCTCTTGGAGAATTCCAATCCTTCACATGAGCATTGAAGCACACGAACAGCACAAGGAAGAAGAAGCTTGGAGCACAATACACAATATTGAATGTATTACCACTAGAATGTACAAAGATAAGTAACCAGTTAGGGCTATAGGCGTATATACAAGCCGGGGGAAAAAACCTCCTAAAGAGGGAAAAAAGTACCCCGGCAGTCCTAGAGTGTTCACACACATCAC
The DNA here is from genome assembly GCA_020310875.1 of Ceratopteris richardii. Classification (NCBI taxonomy): domain Eukaryota; kingdom Viridiplantae; phylum Streptophyta; class Polypodiopsida; order Polypodiales; family Pteridaceae; genus Ceratopteris; species Ceratopteris richardii. The sequence continues at coordinate 169,647,797 of CM035424.1, read as the reverse complement.
TACCTAAATATATCAACAAATCCCCCCTGGAAGTGATGCGGTGAACAAGGAGCTTGCACTCATGTATACCAAAGTGTCAAGCTATGTGGAATCAATCCACAAAAGGAAGGAAGCCCAAAGCTTTGCGGAAAGCTTTAAACTTCTCTCTACGCAGAGCCTTCGTGAGCTAATCTCTCACGCAGAGAACCTCTCCCTGACATAATGATAATGCACCTCAATGTGCTTAGTGCGAGCATGGAACAGAGGGCTCCTCACAACTGCCAATGTACTCTGACTATCAGTGAAGATGGTGGTGGCATAAGACTGACCAACGCCCAAATCAGCCATAAGGCGTCTGAGCCACACACTCAACAGTCGCTGTGAAAGCTTCACTATACTCAACCTCAAAACTAGAAGTGGCCACAGTAGGCTGCTTCGCTCAACCAAGATATACATGGAACTACCAAGCATGAAGCAAAAGCCACTAGTGGACACACGAGTGTCATAGCAACCAACCCAATCAAAGTCAGAAAAAGCATGGAACTACCAAGCATGAAGCAAAAGCCACTAGTGGACACACGAGTGTCATAGCAACCAACCCAATCAAAGTCAGAAAAAGCATGCAAATCTGGCGGTAGCGATCCCCCCTTGGGATAAAACAACCAAAGTAGCCACGTACCACTCAAGTAGCAAAAGATGCACTTAACCGCAACCGCCTGCCAATGCTTGACACCAAGGCAATGCATAAACCTGCTAATCTGTGAGACAGCAAACTGAATATCTGGCCGAGTAATGCATAAGTAAATCAAGCATCCAATAGCTTGCTGATAGAGAACAGCATCAAATGCATCTCCAACATCATGAGGAGTCAATCGTAAGCCTGTCTCCATAGGAGTGGCAATAGGCTTACAGTCTTCAAGGCCAAAATGCTGCAATAATGTGTCAATATATTTCGTTTGACACAAAGCCATTCCAACATCAACTTGCATAAACTGAATGGCCAAATAATGATGCAAATGCCCCAAATCAGACATCTCAAATGAGGCATGCAAATCAGCCTTAAAATTAGCAATATGCTTCTCATGAGGACTAGTGAGCAGCATGTCATCAACGTACACAACAATGATCAGAAGCCCATCATTAGCACACTTAACATATAAGATGCTTTCAGTTTGACTATTCTCAAAACCATGTGCAATCAGATAGGCATGTATCTTTTCATACCAAGTACATGGTGCTTGCTTTAAACCATATAATGCCTTTTTTAACCTTCACACCTGGTTTTCATGCCCTTTCTGCACAAAGCCACGGGGCTGAAAAACATACACTTCTTCGTGCAAGTCACTGTTCAGAAATGTTGTTTTAATGTCCAACTGATGTACATTCCAACCATGATGAGCCGCAAGTGCACAGATGCTATGAACAATAGTCATTCGGCAAGTAGGTGCAAAGGTTTCATCAAAATCAATGCCTCTTTCCTGCGCATAACCCTTTGCAACAAGCATAGCCTTATACCTGTCAACTATTCCATCAAGTTTACACTTCAGCTTGTATACCCACTTAGTGCCAATGGCCTTCTTCCCAAGAGGCAAGTCACATAAAGACCAAGTACCATTTTTCATGATAGCATCATATTCAGATTGCATTGAAGCCATCCAATGTTCAGAATTTTATGCTTCATCAAACGAAACAAGTTCAGTCTCATCACAGAGACTAGATGCAGCCATAGCATAGCAATCTGATGCAAAAGAGGCACTGTGAGAGCCTGAACGAGTACGGTATGACAAAGGTGCATCTAATTGTTGTCACGCAAAGTCTGCACTAGCCGTTTTGGCATAGTTTTTGCCTCCTCATTATCAGCTCTCTCATCAACAAGTGCATCATGCAAATCTGCATCAGAAATGAAATGATCTAAATCATCACATGAAACCTACAATGGTTGAGAAGTTGCCTCATTAGGCGCAGTACTAGACTGTCCACCTGTAGAAAGAGGTCTCCTTCGTCCACCTGTAGAAAGAGGCAGCAAAGTATCATACATGTCTTTGGAGCTAACAGATGTCTCCTTCGTACATGAAAGTAAAGGCTGAATAGCATCTTCCACAAAAACAACATCACGTCTAACCAAAATGCGTTTAGTTTGTGGATGATACAGACAGACAATAGCCTTCATAACTGTACCCAACAAAAATACATTTTACTGCTTTATCATCCAATTTCCTGCGATGTTGTTCAGGCACTAATGCATATGCCCAACAACCAAAAACACGCAGGTGAGCAAGAGATGGCTTGCGACCATGCCAAGCCTCATATGGAGTGATAGACTGCAGTGCTTTAGTGGGAAACATGTTAAGTACATATGTTGCACACATGACAGCCTCAAGCCAGAAACTATGTGGTAAAGCCTGACTCTTGACCATACACCTCGCCATCTCCATGAGTGACATGTTCTTCCATTTTAGCAAGGAAAGCTTGATCTGCAACACGCATAATGGACATGTCGTGCCTAGACTGATCTTCCTGCAACAGAACAGAAACTAACTCTTCAAATGATAGGGCATTTGGATTGTGTTTCATCATCAAACGAAGAGTATGTATAACTTCATTAGCAGAAATCAACTCTTCCTTCAAATCCTTAATTTTTGTCAGAAAATTGTCCATAGAATCACCTTCATTCATATGCTCACTCTCCAACTGTTTTCGGAGGTAATCAACACGAGCCTCATTCCTAGTTTGGTACAATGTGGTAAGTGTATCCCAAGCATCCTTAGCTATTCTGCAAGAATGAATGTGAGGAATAATGGCACATTTGAAAGACAAGGCTATAAATGCATGTGCCTGAGCATCTCTGCCATCCCAACGAATTTGCTCTGCATTAGGTGCAACAAAAACAGAAGCACGAACAAGAATCTAAAGAATATTAGCATCTTCAACACCATTTGCACAAGCTTCAATGCCTATATTTGCAGGTATAATAGAACATTTTTCAGCACCCTGCACAATGTTCCACATTCCTTTTGCAACCAATACATGTCGCATCATGTAAGCCCACAATGGGTAATTGGTACCATATAACTTATCCTCAACCGCCAACATACGGAATACATCACTGCTTTCAGCCATGGCCACAGACTAAAATACCCTGATGGAAAAAAAAAACTGTATTTAAAAAAGTTGAACAAAAGTACCCTGACAAGTTCTACTAAACCTGTAGGAGACTCCGAGACGCTTATACTAACTAACCGAAATTTGTATATATATTTGGCACAAAAAGACAAAATAACCAACACGAGCACTACGATAGTGCGTTCAGAGGCCGAAACGAGCTCAAATCGCAATTTTAGCACCAAAGCAAAGCTTTTTGATCTCCTGATCACCCTGAGCATGTGTACCAAATTTCGTGTGACTATGACCGGAGGGGTGTCGACGACGCCCTAGATGAAGCGGCGACATGCTCTGATACCAATTGTTGGAGTTAGACGTCTGCAAAAGCACGCGAACAGCACAAGGAAGAAGAAGAAGCTTGGAGCACAACACACAATACTGAATGTATTACCACTAGAATGTACAAAGATAAGTAACCCATTAGGGCTATAGGCATATATACAAGCCGGGGAGAAAAAACCTCCTAAAGAGGGAAAACAGTGCCCCAACAGTCCTAGAGTGTTCACACACATCACTACCTAAATATATCAACAAATCTATTTCTTTAAATTTGTGGATGTGGGTTTTGATTTTGAAATGTGATCTATCATTTGGACTTAAATGTGATTAAATGTGAAAAGCGGGTCATGAGTCCATAACCTATATATGATATGTATGAATATTGATTTATATTGTTTTTTATGATATTATGCAACTTTATCGCCATTTAAGGTTTACAACTTCATCATGTTGCTATGCAATAGCAATCCATTGCTTCTGATGTTGCCATCTCGTTGCTCACCACATTGGCACAGAAATAGGTCACACAATTGTTTATATATTGAGAATATGTAAAGCACTATTGACACAAACTCACAAGCTCCAGTATGTCCAAATCATAGACATCTTGAGGGGAAGACATGGGTTTCTATAGATAATAATAAGAGAGCAATTTCTATTGATAGGAAAGCTCAGAAAAGTAATTTATGTTTTCCCTAAATTATAGAGAAAAGTGAGTTGCAAATTTTTTCTAAGCCAACTTTGCTTTCGATAGAAATAAAGAATGGGTGTGCCCTTTTTAGGGTTGTGCTTTCCTTTTAGGGTTCTTATATAAGAATAGGAAAAGCTTGCACCCCAATTAAGGTTCCAATTTTCTCTCACTTTAAGTGTCACACAAAAAAGATAATCACATATATGTGATGTACGAAGAGAGAGCTCTCAAATAAGGCCATCAAAATCAAAAGCCCCGAAATTGATAAATCACATCCACCCATGGAAGCTTCATAGTAAGGCAAAAATATCATAAATCCAACACAAGAATAAGAAGTCTATATTCTCTATATGAAACTTAAGAGTCTTTTGCTATGAAAGTAAACCACTAGCCAACATATGCAATCCTATATCCCTAAATAACATAGTGCAAGAAGAGGTTTAAAAACGAGATTTATATTAGGGTTTAAATCGTTTAAATCATAGAGGTTTATAAAATCCAAAATAAAAAATCGGGGTTTTTATTCACTGTGAGAGATTTTTATTTTTTGAAACATAAAGCTATGTACCAACGCATATTTAACACTTTTTTGATATACCTGACATGAATATCATATAAAATCACATGATAGTCTATAATCCCTAATGACCACACCACTTTCTACCTTTTTTATATACCTGACATGAATATCATATAAAATCACATGATAGTCTATAAGCCCTAGTGACCAAACCACTTTCTACCCATCTAGACTCTATACGGCAAGTGGCAAGGGGCAAATAGTGTCAAAGTGAAGTTTGAAGAGGGGCAAATAAGGAAGGTTGAAGCAAAGGGAAAAAAGAGAAGGCTGAATTCCAAAGCAACTTGCAAGGGGCTGATCGTGCTCTATTGCTCAGTGCTCTAATGCTCACCTTATGTTTTAACTTCTTCCTAATGCAAGCTCTCAAGATGAGTACGTAAGAGAAGACTAGAAACTGTTCACGAAGGTGGAAGCGAATTTGAAAATAGATGGTGCTAGGTATTTTGCTGAAAACAATTTTTTTCAAAAAAAACCTTCATTTAAATCGTTCCAACGATTTAAAAAACGATTTTTATTTAAAAATCGTCGATTTTTTTGTACTATGCTAGTAAATAAGCATATACAACCTTTATCTATGCAAAGAATGTAGAAAGTTCCAACCTTCAACACAATAGTCTACATCCATTGTAAAGCGAATGCAATTGTTGATCTTTTGAACATGAATCCAATTTCTCACATGAATTAATGAAAAAGCACGAAATAAGTTGGACTTGAAACCCTAAGATGAATCTATCATGGGCCAATTTTTTATTTCAATATAAAGCATGCACATGGTTTAAACCATGAAAACCTGTCTCTGTGAAATCAAAATTACAAAATACCACATTTTTAGTGCTAATAAATTCTCCAAAATAATGAATGATAAACATAAAGAGCTAGAAAGTTGAACATTGGATAGGTGCATTGACATGAAATACATATGCCGCAAAATCCAAGATATGCAAAGATTAAATAACTTTGACTCATGGCTCTTGAAAAACATATAAATGATAAATCGCTTTTTGCCTCTTATAGGAGAAGAGAAACACTCGTTAGAGGGAAGCTCTTCCTCTTCATTCTAATTTCTCCTCTCCATTAGCATCATGCATAGTAACTAGATTTACACTTGTGTTCTCCTTGCACTTCTTTGAAAACAAAACAAAACATAGATTTTCAAGATAACTGAATATACGTGAGTTCGACAATACTTCTTTGAGCAAATTTTACTTCTTACAATAAGGCAAACTGCATGAGTCCCTTGTATAAATATCTTGAGTGCAAGCTCTTGTAATTTGGGTTTATCAAGTGCAAGGATTTCCCAACATCTGACATTTTTATGCATTCTTCGTTCTTCTTTAATAATGCAGTGACAAGAACGCTGCTTAACAATTTGTATAGATCCAATTCACCAAATACTTGCCTTGTTCTATCATAATCTTTTCACAGTTATTATCATCCCTTGACTCATCTCTATGCCTAAGGTTGGGTGTTTGGCCCTCCAAATAGGAGGCAAATATGCATCATGATTCAACATGCAAAAAGGAGAATGCATCATTTCCCACCTACAAAATCGTTACACAACTTATATCCTCCCTTGATTTACCTCTATGCCTAAGGTTGGTTGTTTTGCCCTCAAAAAAAGGAATATATAAAAAATGTTGGTTGATCAACATGCAAAAAGGGAATGCATCATTTTCCATCTACAAAGTGTTTCCACAATTGTCATCCTCCCTTAAATTACCTTTAAGCCTAAGGTAGGGTGTTTTGCCCTCTAAATAGGAGGCAAATATGCATCAAGATTCGACATGTAAAAAGAAGGATGCATCAACATGTAGAAAGAAGGATGCATCATTTCCCAACTATCCACCCCAATCCTTTATTTGCAAGCATTCTATAAGCAAGTCGACAAACAAGACCCATCATTGCACCTCTATCAACAAGCCCATGGAGCTTCAAAACTTTTGAACTTTTTCCTTAATGCACAATAAATTTGAAATTACACAAACACCTAACCTCAAAAGGTAGAGGCAGCTTTTACATCCCATAAGTAAGATGTAGGGAACCCTTATTTATGGATGTGTTGAAACAAACTCGAGGATTCAACTCAGGACATCATTCGAGACAAAGGCGAGGATTGCTTTCCATTGAGCATTACTGAAATTTATATCTGAAAATTGCTTTCCATTGAGCCTTGCATGTCATATATGGCACTAGCACAGCTGAAGCCTGAATCTTTGCCATAATATACTTGCATCATCCAACTTAAGTTTTGCAAATCTATTTCTATGATATACAAGCCAAACAGCACCTCAAATAACCTACTATAGACATAATTTATAAGAACAAAGAACCATAATGAACAGACATCTGCCCACTTGATACTTTAGGTGGTCTAATTATGGATCGAGTAAAACTCTAGGTTTCAGTGGAACAGCAATTGACAAAAAACCTATGTAACAAATTACTGACTGCTGTTAAGCTGTTTCATGTCATGGATAACTCAATTTAGCACAAATACAAAAAATAATTTATTATATACAAGGGACATGGCTTTCATGAAATTCTTGATTCTGCAGTTATCTATAAACATGCAACAGAATCTTATCAAATTGGAACGACTATCTTGGAGAAAAATATCTCATGTCCTATATTAAGCTCTCGAATGTTACTCGTCTTCAAATCTTTGACAAAGTACGATTCTATCATTTCATGTATCATTTGAAGAAAATATAGATTTCAGGAATCGACGGAAGCCTTGGCATAGCGGGATGAATAATCGTGACACTATGTATGGTATAAAAAACCGACTGGACTCACCACTGTCCAGCAGAGTTCATAGATGAAACGAGCGGCGGGAACTTCGACCTGGAGGCTCTGCGAGCTCGACCAAGTCTTCCATAAGTGAATGTATTCGTCAGTGACATACTTCCGTTCCAACGCCATTGTGCACACCGCGATTCCTCCAAATTCTATATGAAGGGCGTACAAACCAAGCTTTCTACCTTAGATTCACCGAGCTAGCAGATGGAACTGTGCATGTGTGTGGGTGTGTGCGTGGGTGCGAGGGCGACATAAGCCCCCTTGCAAATTACTCAATGAATTATAGCCCCTATCTTATAGTATTAGGAGTCGTATGATAGAAGTGGAAGGTGTAATGGAAGTTCGAAAGCTCATGGATTCATGAGGACCATGACTTTCTAGAGAGACGACAACATTTCTATCACATACTCTTCAATGGTATACTCTATATGATATTAACTGCCTTCCTTCTACTTAGATGTGTTTGCATTTACTATGTTGAGAAAGAGAATCAAATCTTGGGATGAATCTCAGAAGCCTTAAAAGATCACTAACTTCCATCCCTCTTCATGTTTTAAAAGAGCGTGTAAAGCATAGTATTTTATGTTATACCATAGATCATAACACCATGATACCCATTCACAAGAACTATGCTAAAAATATAATTAAAAATTTAATTTTACTTTTCGTTCTACCATCATCTACAAAACCTTCTTTTGGTATTTTGATTCATAAGAACTAATGCATGCTTAAAGGACATCATTCTTCATCAGCAAAAAGGTTGTGCGAAAGGAATTGCTATCTTTGATATAAAAATATTCGCTTTGGGGATGCTGGAAAAAAATTCGAGATCAAATAAATGAGTTTTATTAATTTTGATAAAGCTTGTAATAAATCAAACCATGACTCGATTCATGAGCAATTTCATGATTTTGGCTATATAAAAGTTTTTATCATATATGTCCATTGGTTGCTTGGGAATGAAACTGATAAAAGCAATTTTTAATGGTGGTGTATCAATGATAAAGAAATTTTTTATGGTGGTGTATCAATACCTTATAGATTTCAAAATTCTTTGAAACAAGTTTTTGCTCTTTCTCCTTCTCTTCTTAATATTATTATTACATAGGATCCAAGGATTATGGTTTTGGAACACATGTGGAATGAATACTATGTGGCATTTGTCTGATAAACATCTATTTGATAAGTCTAGGAGTCAAGGATGCTCACTCAAATCTTTCAAGTGGTTCTTTCTGTGTAATTAGAAAGCAAGATTGTCTTCCTTTTATAAGTTCATGGTAGTTAGACGAGGTTCTAGCATCATAATACTAGTATTAGAGTAAGTCATGGTGATATGTCTGATTAAGCCACAAAAAAAACATAAGTAACAAGCTTTTGTAAAGAGGTGGTTAATGGCACTCACTAAAGCACAAAGGCAATTGAAGTATACAGAGAACACAAATCAACACCTTAACTAGTTGATTGTTGAAATATTCTAGTAGAAGTGTGTGTGAACACACTTAGAACTGTCAGGGGCACTTTTTTCCCTCCTTAGGAGGTTTTTTTTTCCTCGACTTGTATATATGCCTATAATCCTAATGGTTCATTTATCTTTTGTACATTCACTTGGTAATATATTCAACATTGTGTTGTGATCCAAGGTTCTTCTTCCTTGTGTTGTTTACTTGCTTCCACAATCCTCGATCTTGGTATCGAAGCAGATCACCCCTTTCTTCATGGCATCATCAACAACCTTTTGGTTAAAGTTTTAGAATCATAAAATATTGGTGAGCATATTCAACATCATTAATATTTCAAAATTGCTTCACTTTGTGGTGTCAAAATTTTAATTTGAGCTTATCTCAACCTCCAAATGCTCTATTACAATGATTGTGTAGACAAATTTTTCCTTTTGTGTCAAACATATATACAATTTTTTAATTGTAGGTACAAGCATCTTGAAGTCTTCTACAGGTCTACAGAAGCTTGATTGGGAATTTTCGTTCAACTTTTTGAGATATTGTTTTTTATCAGATTCTACAGTAGTTGACCATGGCTTAAAGCAGTTATGTATTTCTTATCTTGGTTGTTGAGGATAAGTTGTAAGGTTCTAATTACCAATTGTCGGCACACATGACACATCAAGTATTGGTAGCAAAAGGCTTGTGGAATGTTGTGCAAGGTGTTGAAATATGTCCTCTTACACCTGCAAATACAATGATAGCAAGTGATGAAAGTGGTGTTGATTATGATGATCTTCAATTTCCCACTCTTGTCTTGATTCCTTTTGTACCTACTATGGAGCAACTTTGTTGGGATGGAAGAGATGCACATGCATATGTATTGATGGTTTTGCATGTCAAACATGGCATTATCCCTCACATTTTCTCATGCGAATAGAAAAAGATGCTCGAGATACTACCACACTATACCATGCAAGAAATTAAGCTTGTGTTGTTTAACTTCAAAAACAAGTGGAGAGTGAGCATATGAATGAAGGATATTCAATGGAAACTTTTTTGTAAAATATCAAGGATTTGAAAGAGAATCTGATTTTTGCCAATGAAATCTTGCTAAAAATGGTTCAATTGTGCAAACTATTCTTAATAGTATTTCATAGTTTTATTAGATTTTTACTTCTACTCTTCAGTTTATGATGAAAGGCAATCCAAATGCCTTAACTTTTAAGGATTTAGTCTCTATTCTTCTATAGAAAGATCATTCTAGTCAAAATAGGTCAATTATGTGTGTTGCACATCATGCTTTCTTAGTTGGTTAGAAGGGCAAAGGTAAATGGAGCTTGTCTACTAGTAAAAACAAATATACAAATGTTGCATACTCAAATAACGAAGACAAATATGACAAGAAAATAGAACACTAGAAACCAATTTGCAAGTTTTGTATGGAAAATGTCATGTCATTTAAGATTTGTCCTAAACTAGATGCAAAAGAGGCAAAGAAAAAAAAGGTTGGAATAGCTGTTGCAGAGACCTCTACACCTAAAACAGAGTCTTCTAACCTTGTTCAAAATGAAGAATGGGCATTTACTTCTCGTTGCAACTATGATTTATCTTCTCATGAGCATTGTATATCTATAGTAAACTTTGATGTTTGGAATTTTGATAATGGTGCAACTAAACATATTACCTCGCAACGTAGTTTATTCACCTCACTTGAGTCTTCTCTTACAGGGAATATTGTTACATGTGCTAATAACCCCTCCTATCATGTCATGGGAATCAGAAAGATCATTCTTATTATTCTTGATGGTAGTACTTTCACATTGTTAGATGCCTTATATGTGTCAAGGATCAAGAAAAAACTATTCTCCATTTCAGTTAGGCAAAATTGGCATGGTTGTTAAATTTGTTGATGAGAGGCGCATAGTTCATGATCTCTCAAATGGTGATAATATCATTGCTTCTAGCATTTTATGCCATATGTTGTATAATCTCATATATTATGTGAAATCCAAGAATGAATCAGCATGTGCAGTTCATGATTCTCAAGCTATTTTAGATGCAAAACTTTGGCATGCACGCTTTAGTCATCTAAAATTTGCTACTTTTCTTTGCTTGCAACGATTTGAAATCGTGTCCTCTTTTCCCAAACTTGAAGAACCTTATAAGCATGCCTATGAAGGCTATATTTTGGGTAAAACGCAACATTCTTCATTCCCCAAAGATGGTTCAGTTAGAGTTTCACATAAACTATAGCTTATTGATAGTTATGTGTGTGGTCAAATGCACACACCTTTATTTGGGAAGTACCTATACTTCATGACTTTCATTGATGAGTTTTCTAGGCATGCATGGATGTATCCATTGAAAGCAAAGTATGAAGTGTTTATGTGCTTAAAAAAACTCCTGATTATAGTTGAGAATCTACAAGCACGTAAAATGGGCACCTTCCACTCTGATCGAGGGGAGGTCGTATATGCCTTTTGAGTTTAATGCAAATTTGGTTGAGTGTGGGATAAAACATCAATGCATAGTTTTGTATAGATGTCAAAAAAATGGAACTGTTGAGAGGAAAAACAAGTATCTCATGGAAATGGCAATCTGTATGGTCAAAAGTTAGGCCATAATACATAGCCTATGGCTTCAGGTTGTTATGTGTGAAACATATGTACGTAATAGGTGTCACACCAAAGCATTGCATTCTATCACTCCATATGAGGCTTGGCATGGTCATAGGCCATCTATTGCTCATCAACATGTTTTTGGTTTTTTGACATATGCATTAGTGCATGAACAACAATGTAGCAAATGGATGATAAAGTTGCAAAATGTATCTTTGTATGTCTCAAATAGACTCAGATGTTTGGTACTTTCATAATGGTGCAAACAAACATATTACCTTGCAATGTAGTTTCTTCACTTTAGTTGAGCCTACTTCTACAAGGAATACTATCGCATGTGCTAACAACTCATCTTATCTTGTAATGGGAGCTGGAACTAATCATTATGACTACTATTGATGGAAGTTCTTTCATATTGTCAGATGACTTATATGTACCAAGGATCAAGAAGAATATGTTATCAATGTCATCATAAGTCAAGATTGGCTTGGTTGTCAAATTTGTTGATGATAGATGTATAATTCATTATTTATCAAATGGTGATGTTATTATTGCTTCTAGCATTTTATGCCATGGGTTGTATAAGCTTATAGACTATGCAAAATCTATGAATGATTCAACATGTGCACTTCATGATTCTCAAGCTATCTCATATGCAAAGCTTTGGCATGCATGCTTTGTTCATCTAAATTTTGCTTATTTACTTTGTCTATAGAAATCTGAAATGTTGTCCTCTCTAGCCAATTGAGGCACCTTCTAAATATGTTTGTGAAGGATGTATGCTGGGCAAAATGCAGCATTCCTTCTTCCCAAAAGATGGTTCAATTGCTCATAAATTGCAACTTGTTCATTGTGATGTCTATGATCCTATGCAAAAACCTTCATTCAAGAACTACCTATAATTTGTGATTTTTATTGATGACTTTGCTAGGCATGCATGGGTGTAAAGAAAATTTTGAAGTGTTTATGTGCTTTAAACATAAACTTGATTATGGCTGGAAATCTATTAGCATGTAAATTAGACATTCTGTTTCATGGAAATGGTGAGGTGTATGGTCAAAAGCTAGGCTTTACCACATAGCTTCTAGCTTGAGGTTGTTATGGGTGTAACATATGCACTTAATAGGTGTCCCACCAAAGCATCGCAATCTATTACTCCATATCAGGCTTAACATGGCCACAAACCATTTGCTCCTCATATGTGTCTCTTTGGTTTGTCTAGCATATGCATTAGTTCCTCAACAATAATGCTGAAAATTGAATGATATATAAAATTACTGAACTGTATTTTTGTTGGGTACAATTCTAAGAGAAAATTCTATCGTTTATATCATTTTTGGCCATGAAGATTGCAAACTTATTGCCAGTCCCATGGAAATAGTTCTATGGTTGAGTTTTCATGATGCTGGAGATGCATTTGATGTCATTCTCTATCAAGATTTTGTTGGATCTTTGATTTAATTATGCATAACTCAACATGGTATTTAGTTTTTGTTCTCAAATCAATAGGTCCATGCATTGCCAAAGTATCAAGTATTGGTTGTTGTTTAAGAGCATCTTTTACTACTTGAGTGGCACTTGGCTACTTGGATTTTTTTATCCTAAGGGAGGATCATGGCCACTAGATTTACATGCTTTTTTGACTCAGATTGGACAAGTTAATATGACACTCATGTTTCTTTGCTTCATGCATATCTTGTTTGATCAAGAAGTAACCTATTATGACCACTTCTAGTTGTGAGGCCGAGTATAGGGCAACTTTCACATCAACTATTGAGTGTGTGTGGCTCATGCATATCTTGCTTGATCAAGAAGCAACCTACTATGGTCACTTCTAGTTATGAGGCTGATTATAGGGCAACTTTCACATCGACTATTGAGTGTGTGTGGCTCAAATGTGTTTTGATTGATTTGGCTGTTGTTCAATTTTTTGCCACCACCTTCTTCTCTGAAAGTCTGAGGAGATGTTGTACCCAATGACATTAGTAAGTGTTCAAGAACCTCTCTCTCCAAAGAGATGCCATACAGGTTGAGAAAAGCATAAAATAGGAAAGAAGAAGAAAAATGCACTAGGAAGGAAGCCCAAACCTACACATTAAGATAAATCAAGCAAGGAAGTTTGTTGAAGGGACAAGAATATGTGCAAAATTAGGCACCAAAAGACAACATATGCAAATGCCCACATGTCAAATCGCTCATGCACGAGAATAGATCATTGATAGGTAGCTGTATTCACAAGTTGAAATAGAGTGGAAAGAGTTTCAATTTCACAACATATCAATTGACACAAGCGAACCTATGAATTCCACTAAACTCTCCATTGTGTAAAAATTGCAAGGTAAAATCAAATTTATTCAAGCCTATTGTTAGAGAAACTCATGAGGATAATTTGACAACTAAAGAGAAGAGCAAATGTTTAGGAAAGGAACATGGTGCAAGTGTGCACACGAAGCAAGGATCCAATGTTGGCCATAATTTTTCCAAAATCTTCCCTCAATTTGGTCATGTATATGTAAAAACCCACCTTCTAGAAATATGTCTAGAAAACATATTGTAAAATACTCTATATTTGTGAAAGCCAAGAAGTCCTTGAGCTTGAGAACCAATTCCCTAACCCTCTCAAATTTTTAGGATTTTTCTACACTCTAATCGAAAACCAAATGAGGATGTAGGGACTATTCTTAACTAGGGTGGGCATAAGAGTGTGAAAAGGGTCCCTTTTTAAAAGAGGCCTATAAAAGTGTATTCACAATCATTCATAAGGTTCTTCTTGTTCATTCTCTTCACCTCTCAATATAATTGTGAGTTTCATTGGAGATCTTGTATCTTGCTCATGAGTGAGACTTGCTTTGCATGCTTTGTGTGCATATGCTCATGCATGTGTGCATGACTCTTGTTGTGCGTGTATGTGTGTCTTCAAGCATGGTGGAGGTCTTCATGCCATTCAATTGTCTCTTGGATTAATAATTTGTGGGTGATTATTTGTTGCTTGACACTGGTTTGTATGTGTGTCATGCTTGCAAGTCTACAATTGAACACTTTGGTGCTATTGTCGGGGAGGCATCTCATAAACCATTGAGCTTGTGGATTTACACATTGGGAGGTACTTGGAGCTCTACATTCACTTTTTCATTTTTGTCTTAGTTGTGTAGATAGATTAAGTGGAAGGAGTATATTTAGGTTGATAAGAGATTTAGGAAGCTTAGAACTTTTGTCATCTTTTTCTTCATATTCCATATTCCAAGTTTCCATGGAACCTCATATTTTTCTATGTTTTGGTACACTTTTTCTAGTTCATTATCTATCACTAGGATCCGTTAAGTGTTGCAATTGGATATTTTGAATTCGTTTTGCAATCTCCTAGGTATTTTTCCTTTGTATTTGCATAAATTATGGAGAGCACAAAGATGTTTGTGGCAGAATTTTGCAAGAAATATAAGGGCAATGGAAATCGATGAGTGATTCTCCATTGTCAAAGAAGCATAGACTTGGGGTGCAATAGAGTTAGGATTAACGGAAGGGCATTGTATTTGCTGATGATTTTGTCTTAAATTCAAAGATAATAAAATCCAAATGGTAGTTGATGCATTTGGTAGAAGGAGAAGTGAGAAAATGAGGAGTGAAAAATCTTTTGTAGTGGGTGAAGGAAGGGAGTTGAAGGAGAACAATAGGCCCTTCAGGCACATGTGCATGTTAGTGGCTAGAAGTCTAAAAAGTGTGGCAAGAGGGTGTGAGGTAGATCATTTGGTGTTTCCATCTCAAATGAAAAGGAAAAGGGGAGGGATTTAATGGTATGAGATTTAGGAAGTGAATTATGTGTCGTTCAATACTTGGTTGCACTTTGTAGAGAGAAGGGGATGACATGAGGCATTGTCATTTGACCATGAGGATCCCATGCAATAGTTGGAATAAACATGGAGGTCAAGAATGGAATTGAGGGTTGTAATGTGTGTGCAATAACTAGAGGGCGACTATTGAGGCCAATAGGAAAGGGATCTTTGAAATTTATGTGGGAGGATTTAGGGGATGTGGGCTATCTTGTAGAAGGCTAAAATCCAATAAAACTTGTAGTACAAGAAGTACCACTTGGCACTCATGAGCCTATAATACCATCTTTCTAGGAACTGCCAACAAAGCCTCACTACACTAATATGATTGAGAAAGAAGAGATTCTAGACCTAGAGTTTGAGAGGCATAAGCAAAAAAAATTCTCAAAAACTGTTTAAGCGTAAAATGCAAAAGAGAGGCAAGGCCAAGAACCACACTTCCTAACACTCCATTTTCAAGGGCCTCCACTTGAAGAAGATGTAGTTCTCTCAATTGCATCCATATGGCTTGCCTTTGAGTCTAACATTGCACCAAGGCTAGGATCCTTGCCTAAATTCTTAGGCCAATTTCAAGAAAAGTGAGTGTCATAAAATCACAATTCTATAAATCCAATGAGTTGATACAATTAATAAATATCCAAAGAATTTTTCTAGGAAAAAATATAATGAATGCAAAAATAATTGTGTCCTTTTGAAAATAAGAAGTCTCCTCCAGATCAATATTGTGCAATGAAAAGTCATCAAAGTCCCTATGTAGGTCATTCCATTCACTACACGGAATACAGGCGCATAGCAATGGTTAATGCGACACAATTTTGTCACTATAAAATTGCAAAAAGCATCACAAAAAGCGTCGATTGCAGACCGTTGGTTAAACAATGAGCATTACGATATCTTTATCAACTTGTGGCGTGACGAGATGTGCGACGCTCACATTGAGGATTTCTAAAGCGACGATTTAAAAAAGTGTCGCATAAGCTACACTAATTTGCATTGCATAAGCGACACTAATTTGCATCGCATAAGCGATGGTAACCAACGGTGCTTATGCGATGCAAATTCTAGTGGCTTTTACGACACCTTACCATCACTTACAGGATGACTTTTTGATGGAAAAAAATCAAAACATTGGAGGCTCTTCGATCATCATCTTCATGCATCTGATTGAAGATCTCTCCAACATTCACAATTGCGCTACACTTACGAGCTGAAACAATTGCTTGCAAAATTGTTGTTTTGTCTAATCTCTATCTTATTCTCTCTCTCTATCTTTGTTTCTCTCTTTCTACCCCTTTCTCTCTTTGAAGTATCTCTCTCTCTATTGCAAGTTATTCAAGAATCTAACCAAGCAAAAAATATGGCTAACTATTGTAAGTAAAATTTCCATTCTTTGTATATCATTTGAATTGTGTTATTTTCATTAGTTAGCATACTCACACTTATTGATATGCACATATACACTTATACATGATGAAGATGCATGTTCACACATATACACATATACACATGCACATACACACACATACATGTGCACATACACTTACACATGCACATGCACAAACATTACTACAACCACATAAAAAGACTTGCATGCATGCATTATTGCATATATACATACACATACACACATTAACATATAATTAAATACATGTATATGCACATCCACATGCATGCACATGGATGCAAATGGAAATGCATACATATACACATGCATATACATACACTTGTATATGTTTATACACATACACATCCATATGCACATATGTATATATACACACACATACACATATATACACATATGTACACATATATATGCACATATGTACACACACATATACACATACACACACATGCACATACATACATATACACATATACACATATACACATATACATGCACATACACATATACACATACACATACACATATACATGCACATACATACATTTACACATATACACATATACATGCACATACACATATACACATACACGTACACATATACATGCACATACATATACACACACATACACATGCACATGCACATACACATATACACTTACACATGCACATGCACATACATACATATACACACACATACACATGCACATGCACATACACATACATACACATATACACTTACACATGCACATTCACATACATGCATATACACATATACATATGTACATACATTCATATACACACACATATTACACACATATACATGCACATATATACACACACATATTACACATATATACATGCACATACATACATACATACATACATACATATACACACATACACATGCACATGCACATACACATACATACACATATACACTTACACATGCACATGCAGATACATGCATACACACATTTACATATGCACATACATACATGTGCATATATACATAGATACATACATATACATGCATATAGACATACTTACACATATAGATATATACCTACATGTGCATAGATACATTTTATATACACACAAACACACATAAATATGAATGAATTATATAATGAAAGTAATAAAACACAAGATTAATATAAACAATAATAACAATCAATAGAAACAAAACTTTTCATTACTTAATACCATACACACAATTCAAAACATAACTGAAATGAACAATACATAGATAATATATATATATATATATATATATATATATATACATATATATCAATGTAAATACATATCCAATGTCATAATCAAGAATCCTAATCATCATCATCATCGTCATGATGATGATGATCATCATCAACATCATGATCATCCTCATCCTCATCCTCATCATCACGATCATCTGCATGATCTCTTGTGTCTGTCTCTCCACATCATCCATATCTGCCTCTCCATAATACTCTTGTATTACATATAACAAACATGAATAAGTAAAACAATTAAAACATCCGTAAAAATAAAATAATTATATAAAATTTAATAATACTCACAAATTCATATAGATGATCTTGCATATACTCACTCAAACGCTGATATCCAAAATGTGTAGCATACTCGATCCCATGTTTCGTAGGATATCGACCATAATCTTTTCATTGCATTGAAACAAATAAAAAAGATTAGTTTCTTGCATTTTAACTAAAATAAAAAATATACTCACACCAACACATATACTTACAAATGTAGCTACAAAACCATGATGGCTCATTTGGCCTAGGTGCGATGTGTGGCCCGACTCAACTCTCTTCTTTGCAGTGCCTATTTATTTAAAGAAAAAAGAAATATATAAATTAAATGTAAAAAATTAATAAAATATACGAGAATTATAAATATAAAATATTAATTTGTATACCTTCTGCTGAGGAAATGACTCTTGATGACATAGTTGTCTACAAAAAAACTGCCACGTCTCAGGTGGTATGTTAGGTCGCCTCTTATTTTTTTTCCACCATACATATCTCCTATTAATTTAATCTCAAATAGAAAAAAAGAATTAGAATACATACACATATATACACACACATACACATACACATACCCACATACACATATACATGCAAACATATACACATACATATATGCATACATATACACATATACATACATATAACATACACACATATACATATCCACATATATACGTACACACATGCACATGCATGCATATACACTCATTCATACAAAATACATGCATTTATCCCACAATAATGTGTATTTGTGTATATGTGAATAGGTGTGTATGTGTATATGTGTGTATGTGTAAATATGTATATGTGAATGTTTATGTATGTAAATAATCAGATTATTAATATCAAATACCATTATTTGCAGATTCTGATCAATTAGAAGGAACTCCACCACCGTCTCCTAATGGTGCAAGGACTATATACTATAAGTATATCAAACCTTTAATTTTAAATATATTTGATAGATACATAACTGATATATTTTTTTGTTTCTTGTTATTATCAGATTTTGCTCAATCACAGGGCACTCCACCACCTCCTACCCATGCAAAAACTTCACATGTGTCCTCGGATAGGAATTATGATGAATTTTACTATCAAGAGCATATTATATGTTGGTGTATCTCTTGCTATGGCATGTATTGAAGACCATGATTGGAATGTATTGAACATGAGGTAGAGTATGGTACTTTTGAGCATGCACCACCACTTGGTCAACGTGATTTCTATTATGGGGTTGTGGGAATTTAGTGACTAATATAATACTTAGTAATGGGGAGTGATGACGCTTCCATGTAGTGACCTTGTTTATGGATGCAACAACCTTCTTAACCTATACATCAAAATCAAAAGGAGAAAGAATCAACAATGGAAAAAATATTTTAATATAAGTCTGCAATCTATAAATTCCACATGATGTTCATTTCACACAATTGACAAAGACTATGCAAAATAAAGAATCAAGTGACCCTCATCATGTGATGAAAATCTATAAACCTATCATATGGTGGAGTTAAGGCAACAATAATATCCTATTCCTTTGTGTTCATGAAGGTGTATATTTATCCATTTTAGAAATGGACCAAGCAAGTGTGGTGGGAGGATATCTTATCCCCGAACCCCACAACAAAAGTGATATTATTTGCAAGAAAATGGTGGCCTACATTGCATATGGATGTGAGACATTTGTCAAAAGATGTGATGTCAATCGAAGATTTAAATATCCACTTAGAACATATCAGATTCCTATAATATATATGGAGGTAGAGCCTAGTTCTAATGGATATAAACATCATTGGAGTAATTAATCCACCTTCTCAAGGCTCATATGGTGAATACATCATAATAGTAATAGATTATCTTATTGCATGGGTAGATGCTAGAGCGACAAAGAAACATAATGCTTACACAATGGCTATATTTTTCTTTGAATAATGTTTGAAATATCAAGATTGTGAGCAATACAGGTCCTCACTTCATTAATGAAGTGATAGACTCTTTAATGGTTGCAAGAAAATAGTCTTAGGATAATATTAGGGATCTATGTCACCAAAAAGTTGTAGAAAGCCAACCATGACACACACATAAAAGATAAGAAACTTTGGGAAGGAGACATGGTGTTACTATATAAATTGCAACAACATGCAAAAATGTTGGAGAAACACTCACTAATTGGACATATATTTGAAGGTCAAATCTTAGGAAGAAAACCCCATGCCTATGTGAAGGGACAAATTCACAAATGTATTATATTTGTAAAGTTAGTTCACTTTAGTTCTAGAAGTTTTTTAAAATCACGAGAATAAGAAAATCTATATGAGTTAGTTTGTATCAAAAGACGCGATGAGGAAGACAATGAGAAAGTGAGAAGAACTCATTTTTGTATGACTGAGTATAGTCGGGCTTCTCTGAGCGAGAAAGCACTTGTAAGCTTCTGAGTTTTTCATAGTTATGACAAGAACTAGTTAAAGTTCTCTGTATAAGTCTTCTTCCTCCATCTCCAGTGTTTGTCTTCTGTGCAATGATTTGAAAGATTGAAGTTTTCCAAGCAAGTCGATGCGTGGCATCGAATGTATTTTGAAAGGTTGAGTTTTATGGGAGCAACTCGATGCCTGGCATCGAATTCCAGTTGATAAGTCATATTCTAAGTGTGCATGAAATCACCTATAGTTTTGGTGTCCAAAAGATCAAGACTTTATGCAGGAAGTCGATGCCCGACATCTAATCCCTGCTGAAAAGTGGCCAAAAACATCCCAAGTCGATGCCCGGCATCGAATTCTCGTTGCAAGTCGATGCTAGGCATCGAATTCTAATTTTAAACAGGCGCTCTTACTAAAACAGGTAAAATTTCCAGTTTTGGAAGGTCATACAGGGTCATCTTGTGAGAGCCATAACTTGAGTTCTAGAGATCCGTTTGATTCATATGATAGCTTGTTGGAAAGCTATACTCTTCTAGTTTTAGCCTATAAAGTTTCATGGAGAAATAGTACTTGAGCTAGGAGAAATTAGCAAAATACTGAAGGTATGTCATTTCAGTGACTAGGAATTTCTGTAGAAGCAAAGTTCTCACTTTAGGCTATCATTTCTCAAAGTTTGGAGTGGCAATGAGTTAATGGTGACCATAGAGGTGTTCTAGTGTCACATTAATTCATTTCTTGTGTTGTTTCATACATCAACAAGTGGTATCAGAGCAGAAAGATTCTCGAGAGCAGAAGACGACAAAGGTACGAGAAGTTTTGTAAAGTTTTCCATTAAAGTTTGAAAGGTGAAGCATTTGAAGACACAAGGCATCAAAAAGTTACTTCAAAAGTATCCTCATACACAAAGAACTTCAAAAGGTATTATCCTTTATCCTTTAAGCTCACAGGTTGCAGCAGAAGGAAAGAACTATGGTAGATCATATCTCCATTGACAAACTGGACAGAGATAATTACCCCGCATGGGTAATGAGAATGGAAGCCTTACTTATGAGTAAGGATCTCATGATATATGTTACAGGTGAAGAAGAGAAGCCAGTATTTGAAGATGAAAGCCGACCAAAGAAAGAAGAACTAGATGCTTTAAAGCATTGGCAGAAGAAGGATGCAAGTGCAAAAGCATACATCTACAATACAATCTCTGCTCATTTGCTACCACACATCAGAGGATTGGAATCATCTGAAGATATATGGAATGCATTGGAGTATCATTTCCAAAGCACTACTAAAGCACGGAAAGCAAGTCTATGGTCAGAGTTTACAACATTCAAGAAGAAGCCAAGTCAAACCATTAGTGATTATGTCACTAAGATGAAGGATCTTGCAGATAGTCTTGGATCCATAGATGAAGATGTTGAAGATCACAGATTGATTGCTCAGCTACTTGCAGGTTTGAGAGGGGATGAAAGGTGGAAACCTTTTGTCTTATCAACAGAACTTTCATTAAATCATTATGTTCCAGATTTGAACCAGTTGCTTGGTTTGATGCTCACATATGAGCAAGACTTGAAGGGAGATGGAGATAAAGGACAAAGTTCTGCAATGTACATGAAGAACAAGAAGAAAAGAGATAAAGGTAAAGCAAAGGATGAAGAGGAGTCTAGTTCTCAAGCTTATTATACAAGAGGTAAAGGCACTGGTAGAGGAAGAGCAAGAGGTTTTGGAAGAGGAAGAGGTAATCAAAATAACAACAAAAAGGCTTGCTGGATCTGTGGATTGAGTAATCATTTGGCTCATGACTGTTGGCACAACCAACAAGGATCAAACCAGAATCAAAACAACAATAGCAGAGGTCGAGGTGGAAGATATCAAAGTAATTTTCAAAGAGGTAGACAAAGTCAAAGAGGAGGCTATGGTAGAGGTGGAGGAAGAAGTTGGGGACAAAATCAATCCTACAACACCACCTACTACAACTATGCAAATGACACATAGAATGAAAGTCATACATCATTGATGATGAACTCAATCAGCACATCAGATAAAGAAGATCTAAAGGTATTTTACATTGACTCTGGATGTTCTAATCATTTGTCAGGAAACATAGAATTGATGTCAGAATTGGAAAAAGGCATTTCTAGTCACACAGTTCAAACTGGTGATAATACAAGACATAGTGTACATTCAATTGGAAAAGTGAAATGCAAGAGTGGAGCAGATTTGCTAACCAATGTTTTGTATGTTCCCACAATACCTAAAAACTTGATTAGTGTGGGACAGATAGTTGAAAAAGGTTTTCAAGTCAGGTTTACAAATGAAGGAGTATTTGTTGAAGATCCAGAGAATGGATATAATCAGATTGTCTCTGGTAAGAAAGAAGGTAGACTCTTTACTTTAAGAGTGCAAGGAAACATTGGTCAAGCTTTGCTCACACATGGTGAAGCAGTGATTACAGAACTTGATCTCTGGCATAAGAGATTAGGTCATTTCAATGAAAGAGGAATTAAAGCTATGGTTGCTAATCAGTCTGTACTAGGATTACCAAATGTGCAAAGTCAACATATGGTTTATAAATGTGAAGCATGTCAAATGGGTAAAGCACACAGGTTACCATTTCAAAAGAAAGGTTTCAAACATGATGGAGTACTTGAGCTCATTCATACAGATGTATGGGGACCAACAAAAGAAGGATCTATCAGTGGCTCAAGGTACTATGTTCTTTTCATTGATGATGCTACAAGATGGATAACATTATATGTTTTGAAGGAAAGATCAGAAGTGTTTGGAGCCTTCAAGCATTTTCATGCATATGCAGAGAGAGTAACAGGTCAAAAGCTTAAAAGACTGAGGTCTGATGGAGGGGGAGAATACTTCTCCCAAGAGTTCAATGATTATCTTTGGAATGCAGGAATTAAGAGAGAAATAACTTGCAGGTATACACCACAACAAAATGGTGTAGCAGAAAGAAGGAACAGGACTTTGGTTGAGTTTGCTAGAGCTATGCTAAAGGAGAAGAACTGTCCAAATTATCTTTGGGCTGAGGCTGTAAATACAGCTACATATCTTGTGAATAGATTACCATGTGCAGCTCTGAATGGAATGACTCCATATGAAGCTTGGTGGGGTAAGAAACCAACACTAGATCATTGTAGAGTGTTTGGATCAATTGCATATGCTTATGTGCCATCACAACTTAGGCATAAACTTGAACCAAAGGCAGAAAAATATGTGTTCATTGGTTATGATGAAAAGCAGATGGGTTACAGGTTGTGGAATCCTCTAACAAAACAATTTCTTGTTTCTAGAGATGTTACATTTGATGAACAGAAAAGTTGGTATGCAGATCAAAGTCATACAACTGAAGAATTTGAAAAAGAGGTAAGAAGATGTGAGAAAGGAAAATCAATTGTGCAGGTAAATAGAGATGAAGACTATATGCAAGCAAGTACATCCAGAAGTGGATTAACAAGAAGGAATGAAGAAGCTCCTATATTTGATGAAGAAGTGTATCCAGACACATATGAAGAATGTGAACCAAGAAGGTCAAGCAGGACTAGAAGACAACCAGAAAGGTATTCTTATGATACTTCTTACATAACTCAGAAGAACTATGCATATATGGTCAAAGATGATGAAGAACCTCAGAACTATGATGAAGCTAAAGGTAAGAAGCAATGGGAAGAAGCAATGAAGGAAGAGTTCAATGCACTGGAGGAGAACAAGACATGGGAACTTGTTCCTAAACCAAATGGTAAGAAAGTAATTGGAAATAAATGGGTTTATAAAGTGAAGAAGCTTGCAGATGGAAGTATAGTCAGATACAAAGCTAGATTGGTGGTGAAAGGCTATGCCCAGACCTATGGCATAGATTATGATGAGACATTCAGTCCCGTAGCTAAGATGTCAACTATAAGGACAATCATTGCTATTGCAGCTTCAAAAGGATGGACCCTAAGTCAATTGGATATAAAGAATGCATTCTTGAATGGATACATATCAGATGAGGTATACATGGGACAACCTCAAGGGTTTATAGATTCGAGGTATCCAAATTTTGTTTGTAGGTTGAGAAGAGCATTGTATGGATTGAAGCAAGCTCCAAGAGCTTGGAACTATAGATTGGTGAAGTATCTCAATGATCTTGGATATCAAAGTTCAAAAGCAGACCCAAGTCTACTTATCAGAAGAACAGAGGAAGGTACAATCTACATTTGTATTTATGTAGATGACATTATAATCACAGGTACTTCAGATGAAGGAATCAAGGAGGTAAAGAGATTGCTTGAAAAAGAATTCAAGATCAGTGACCTAGGAAAGTTATCATACTTTCTTGGAATGGAAGTTACTTATACAGATCATGGCATATATGTGTCACAAGAAAGGTATCTTCTGAACTTGTTGAAGAAGTTTGATATGGAAAATTGTAGAGAAGCTTCAACTCCACTTGAAGTTAATCACAAGCTTAGTAAATATGATGGTGCAAACTACAAAGATATGAGGAAGTATCAATCTCTTGTGGGTAGTTTGATTTATGCTACACTAACAAGACCTGATCTTAGTTATGCAGTGGGAGTTTTGTCACAATTCATGCATTGTCCAAAGGACCCACATTGGATTGCAGGTCAAAGAGTTCTCAGATATATCAAAGGAACTATAAAGGAAGGATTATATTATCCTTTTACATCAGATTTGAAGTTGAGAGCCTATAGTGATTCAGATTGGGCAGGTAATCAAGATGACAGAAGATCAACTCATGGTTACATGATATATATTGGTGATAAGCTTGTAAGTTGGTGTTCAAAGAAACAACATACAGTAGCATTATCATCAACTGAAGCAGAGTACAAAGGACTTGTGGAAGCAGCTAAGGAAGTCATATGGATGCAGACATTGTTCAAGAGCTTAGGCATTGATCAAGGTACACCTACAATACATGGAGATAATATGAGTTCACTTTATCTTGCAGCAAATCCAGTATTTCATGCAAGGACAAAGCACATAGAGATACAGTATCATTTTCTCAGAGAAAAGGTAATGGAGAAGGAGATTGAAGTGGAGTACATTTCTACTAAAGATCAGTTAGCAGACATAATGACAAAGAGCTTGGATGGTGTGAAGACCAGCAGATTCAAAAGCATGGCAGGAGTAAAAGAAAAGAAGATGATATGAAGAAACAGGGAATGTCAATTAGTGATTGAGGGGGAGCTGTTGGAGAAACACTCACTAATTGGACATATATTTGAAGGTCAAATCTTAGGAAGAAAACCCCATGCCTATGAAGGGACAAATTCACAAATGTATTATATTTGTAAAGTTAGTTCACTTTAGTTCTAGAAGTTTTTTAAAATCACGAGAATAAGAAAATCTATATAAGTTAGTTTGTATCAACTGACGCGATGAGGAAGACAATGAGAAAGTGAGAAGAACTCATTTTTGTATGACTGAGTATAGTCGGGCTTCTCTGAGCGAGAAAGCACTTGTAAGCTTCTGAGTTTTTCATAGTTATGACAAGAACTAGTTAAAGTTCTCTGTATAAGTCTTCTTCCTCCATCTCCAGTGTTTGTCTTCTGTGCAATGATTTGAAAGATTGAAGTTTTCCAAGCAAGTCGATGCGTGGCATCGAATGTATTTTGAAAGGTTGAGTTTTATGGGAGCAACTCGATGCCTGGCATCGAATTCCAGTTGATAAGTCATATTCTAAGTGTGCATGAAATCACCTATAGTTTTGGTGTCCAAAAGATCAAGACTTTATGCAGGAAGTCGATGCCCGGCATCTAATCCCTGCTGAAAAGTGGCCAAAAACATCCCAAGTCGATGCCCGGCATCGAATTCTCGTTGCAAGTCGATGCTAGGCATCGAATTCTAATTTTAAACAGGCGCTCTTACTAAAACAGGTAAAATTTCCAGTTTTGGAAGGTCATACAGGGTCATCTTGTGAGAGCCATAACTTGAGTTCTAGAGATCCGTTTGATGCATATGATAGCTTGTTGGAAAGCTCTACTCTTCTAGTTTTAGCTTATAAAGTTTCATGGAGAAATAGTACTTGAGCTAGGAGAAATTAGCAAAATACTGAAGGTATGTCATTTCAGTGACTAGGAATTTCTGTAGAAGCAAAGTTCTCACTTTAGGCTATCATTTCTCAAAGTTTGGAGTGGCAATGAGTTAATGGTGACCATAGAGGTGTTCTAGTGTCACATTAATTCATTTCTTGTGGTGTTTCATACATCAACAAAAAAGACTACCAACACAAGGTTATCATCAACTAGTGATCAACTGAATATCCATAAGTGATTTCATACAGCTTGAAACACTTTATGGAGATGTTGTACCCAATGACATTAGTAAGTGTTCAAGAACCTCTCTCTCCAAAGAGATGCCATACAGGTTGAGAAAAGCATAAAATAGGAAAGAAGAAGAAAAATGCACTAGGAAGGAAGCCCAAACCTACACATTAAGATAAATCAAGCAAGGAAGTTTGTTGAAGGGACAAGAATATGTGCAAAATTAGGCACCAAAAGACAACATATGCAAATGCCCACATGTCAAATCGCTCATGCACGAGAATAGATCATTGATAGGTAGCTGTATTCACAAGTTGAAATAGAGTGGAAAGAGTTTCAATTTCACAACATATCAATTGACACAAGCGAACCTATGAATTCCACTAAACTCTCCATTGTGTAAAAATTGCAAGGTAAAATCAAATTTATTCAAGCCTATTGTTAGAGAAACTCATGAGGATAATTTGACAACTAAAGAGAAGAGCAAATGTTTAGGAAAGGAACATGGTGCAAGTGTGCACACGAAGCAAGGATCCAATGTTGGCCATAATTTTTCCAAAATCTTCCCTCAATTTGGTCATGTATATGTAAAAACCCACCTTCTAGAAATATGTCTAGAAAACATATTGTAAAATACTCTATATTTGTGAAAGCCAAGAAGTCCTTGAGCTTGAGAACCAATTCCCTAACCCTCTCAAATTTTTAGGATTTTTCTACACTCTAATCGAAAACCAAATGAGGATGTAGGGACTATTCTTAACTAGGGTGGGCATAAGAGTGTGAAAAGGGTCCCTTTTTAAAAGAGGCCTATAAAAGTGTATTCACAATCATTCATAAGGTTCTTCTTGTTCATTCTCTTCACCTCTCAATATAACTGTGAGTTTCATTGGAGATCTTGTATCTTGCTCATGAGTGAGACTTGCTTTGCATGCTTTGTGTGCATATGCTCATGCATGTGTGCATGACTCTTGTTGTGCGTGTATGTGTGTCTTCAAGCATGGTGGAGGTCTTCATGCCATTCAATTGTCTCTTGGATTAATAATTTGTGGGTGATTATTTGTTGCTTGACACTGGTTTGTATGTGTGTCATGCCTGCAAGTCTACAATTGAACACTTTGGTGCTATTGTCGGGGAGGCATCTCATAAACCATTGAGCTTGTGGATTTACACATTGGGAGGTACTTGGAGCTCTACATTCACTTTTTCATTTTTGTCTTAGTTGTGTAGATAGATTAAGTGGAAGGAGTATATTTAGGTTGATAAGAGATTTAGGAAGCTTAGAACTTTTGTCATCTTTTTCTTCATATTCCATATTCCAAGTTTCCATGGAACCTCATATTTTTCTATGTTTTGGTACACTTTTTCTAGTTCATTATCTATTCACTAGGATCCGTTAAGTGTTGCAATTGGATATTTTGAATTCGTTTTGCAATCTCATAGGTATTTTTCCTTTGTATTTGCATAAATTATGGAGAGCACAAAGATGTTTGTGGCAGAATTTTGCAAGAAATATAAGGGCAATGGAAATCGATGAGTGATTCTCCATTGTCAAAGAAGCATAGACTTGGGGTGCAATAGAGTTAGGATTAATGGAAGGGCATTGTATTTGCTGATGATTTTGTCTTAAATTCAAAGATAATAAAATCCAAATGGTAGTTGATGCATTTGGTAGAAGGAGAAGTGAGAAAATGAGGAGTGAAAAATCTTTTGTAGTGGGTGAAGGAAGGGAGTTGAAGGAGAACAATAGGCCCTTCAGGCACATGTGCATGTTAGTGGCTAGAAGTCTAAAAAGTGTGGCAAGAGGGTGTGAGGTAGATCATTTGGTGTTTCCATCTCAAATGAAAAGGAAAAGGGGAGGGATTTAATGGTATGAGATTTAGGAAGTGAATTATGTGTCGTTCAATACTTGGCTGCACTTTGTAGAGAGAAGGGGATGACATGAGGCATTGTCATTTGACCATGAGGATCCCATGCAATAGTTGGAATAAACATGGAGGTCAAGAATGGAATTGAGGGTTGTAATGTGTGTGCAATAACTAGAGGGCGACTATTGAGGCCAATAGGAAAGGGATCTTTGAAATTTATGTGGGAGGATTTAGGGGATGTGGGCTATCTTGTAGAAGGCTAAAATCCAATAAAACTTGTAGTACAAGAAGTACCACTTGGCACTCATGAGCCTATAATACCATCTTTCTAGGAACTGCCAACAAAGCCTCACTACACTAATATGATTGAGAAAGAAGAGATTCTAGACCTACAGTTTGAGAGGCATAAGCAAAAAAAATTCTCAAAAATTGTTTAAGCGTAAAATGCAAAAGAGAGGCAAGGCCAAGAACCACACTTCCTAACACTCCATTTTCAAGGGCCTCCACTTGAAGAAGATGTAGTTCTCTCAATTGCATCCATATGGCTTGCCTTTGAGTCTAACATTGCACCAAGGCTAGGATCCTTGCCTAAATTCTTAGGCCAATTTCAAGAAAAGTGAGTGTCATAAAATCACAATTCTATAAATCCAATGAGTTGATACAATTAATAAATATCCAAAGAATTTTTCTAGGAAAAAATATAATGAATGCAAAAATAATTGTGTCCTTTTGAAAATAAGAAGTCTCCTCCAGATCAATATTGTGCAATGAAAAGTCATCAAAGTCCCTATGTAAGTCATTCCATTCACTACATGGAATACAGGCGCATAGCAATGGTTAATGCGACACAATTTTGTCACTATAAAATTGCAAAAAGCATCACAAGAAGCGTCAATTGCAGACCGTTGGTTAAACAATGAGCATTACGATATTTTTATCAACCTGTGGCGTGACGAGATGTGCGACGCTCACATTGAGGATTTCTAAAGCGACGATTTAAAAAAGTGTCGCATAAGCTACACTAATTTGCATTGCATAAGCGACACTAATTTGCATCGCATAAGCGATGGTAACCAACGTCGCTTATGCGATGCAAATTCTAGTGGCTTTTACGACACCTTACCATCACTTACAGGATGACTTTTTGATGGAAAAAAATCAAAACATTGGAGGCTCTTCGATCATCATCTTCATGCATCTGATTGAAGATCTCTCCAACATTCACAATTGCGCTACACTTACAAGCTGAAACAATTGCTTGCAAAATTGTTGTTTTGTCTAATCTCTATCTTATTCTCTCTCTCTCTATCTTTTTTTCTCTCTTTCTACCCCTTTCTCTCTTTGAAGTATCTCTCTCTCTATTGCAAGTTATTCAAGAATCTAACCAAGCAAAAAATATGGCTAACTATTGTAAGTAAAATTTCCATTCTTTGTATATCATTTGAATTGTGTTATTTTCATTAGTTATCATACTCACACTTATTGATATGCACATATACACTTATACATGATGAAGATGCATGTTCACACATATACACATATACACATGCACATACACACACATACATGTGCACATACACTTACACATGCACATGCACAAACATTACTACAACCACATAAAAAGACTTGCATGCATGCATTATTGCATATATACATACACATACACACATTAACATATAATTAAATACATGTATATGCACATCCACATGCATGCACATGGATGCAAATGGAAATGCATACATATACACATGCATATACATACACTTGTATATGTTTATACACATACACATCCATATGCACATATGTATATATACACACACATACACATATATACACATATGTACACATATATATGCACATATGTACACACACATATACACATACACACATGCACATACATACATATACACATATACACATATACACATATACATGCACATACACATATACACATACACATACACATATACATGCACATACATACATTTACACATATACACATATACATGCACATACACATATACACATACACGTACACATATACATGCACATACATATACACACACATACACATGCACATGCACATACACATATACACTTACACATGCACATGCACATACATACATATACACACACATACACATGCACATGCACATACACATATACACTTACACATGCACATTCACATACATGCATATACATTCATATACACACACATATTACACACATATACATGCACATATATACACACACATATTACACATATATACATGCACATACATACATACATACATACATACATACATACATACATACATACATACATACATACATACATACATACATACATACATACATACATACATACATATACACACATACACATGCACATGCACATACACATACATACGCATATACACTTACACATGCACATGCAGATACATGCATACACACATTTACATATGCACATACATACATGTGCATATATACATAGATACATACATATACATGCATATAGACATACTTACACATATAGATATATACCTACATGTGCATAGATACATTTTATATACACACAAACACACATAAATATGAATGAATTATATAATGAAAGTAATAAAACACAAGATTAATATAAACAATAATAACAATCAATAGAAACAAAACTTTTCATTACTTAATACCATACACACAATTCAAAACATAACTGAAATGAACAATACATAATATATATATATATATATATATATATATATATATATATATATATATATATATATATATATATATATATATATATATATATGTATCAATGTAAATACATATCCAATGTCATAATCAAGAATCCTAATCATCATCATCATCGTCATGATGATGATGATCATCATCAACATCATGATCATCCTCATCCTCATCCTCATCATCACGATCATCTGCATGATCTCTTGTGTCTGTCTCTCCACATCATCCATATCTGCCTCTCCATAATACTCTTGTATTACATATAACAAACATGAATAAGTAAAACAATTAAAACATCCATAAAAATAAAATAATTATATAAAATTTAATAATACTCACAAATTCATATAGATGATCTTGCAGATACTCACTCAAACACTGATATCCAAAATGTGTAGCATACTTGATCCCATGTTTCGTAGGATATCGACCATAATCTTTTCATTGCATTGAAACAAATAAAAAAGATTAGTTTCTTGCATTTTAACTAAAATAAAAAATATACTCACACCAACACATATACTTACAAATGTAGCTACAAAACCATGATGGCTCATTTGGCCTAGGTGCGATGTGTGGCCCGACTCAACTCTCTTCTTTGCAGTGCCTATTTATTTAAAGAAAAAAGAAATATATAAATTAAATGTAAAAAAGTAATAAAATATACGAGAATTATAAATATAAAATATTAATTTGTATACCTTCTGCTGAGGAAATGACTCTTGATGACTTAGTTGTCTACAAAAAAACTGCCACGTCTCAGGTGGTATGTTAGGTCGCCTCTTATTTTTTTTCCACCATACATATCTCCTATTAATTTAATCTCAAATAGAAAAAAAGAATTAGAATACATACACATATATACACACACATACACATACACATACCCACATACACATATACATGCAAACATATACACATACATATATGCATACATATACACATATACATACATATAACATACACACATATACATATCCACATATATACGTACACACATGCACATGCATGCATATACACTCATTCATACAAAATACATGCATTTATCCCACAATAATGTGTATTTGTGTATATGTGAATATGTGTGTATGTGTATATGTGTGTATGTGTAAATATGTATATGTTTATGTATGTAAATAATCAGATTATTAATATCAAATACCATTATTTGCAGATTCTGATCAATTAGAAGGAACTCCACCACCGTCTCCTAATGGTGCAAGGACTATATACTATAAGTATATCAAACCTTTAATTTTAAATATATTTGATAGATACATAACTGATATATTTTTTTGTTTCTTGTTATTATCATATTTTGCTCAATCACAGGGCACTCCACCACCTCCTACCCATGCAAAAACTTCACATGTGTCCTCGGATAGGAATTATGATGAATTTTACTATCAAGAGCATATTATATGTTGGTGTATCTCTTGCTATGGCATGTATTGAAGACCATGATTGGAATGTATTGAACATGAGGTAGAGTATGGTACTTTTGAGCATGCACCACCACTTGGTCAACGTGAAAATGCTTGGGTATGTATTTTTTTAATAAATTAATGACAAGGAATACTTGCTCGTTGATGATGATGATGATGATAATAATTCTCATAATGTTAATATACCTCGTACACGTCATGGACTTGTTGTTCATCAATTACAAGCAGAGGTTTCTAGAAATCCTCTACCTCCTAGTTTAGAGACTAAAACAGCAGGAGATTATCCATTGCAAGCTCGTGATTGTTCTCTAGTACAAACATATGATAGAAGAAGATATGGAGGATGGAATAGAGGACCACTTCCTTTAGATGGAGAGGTTTTCAACTTTTGGGGTAATCCCTATATGATTGCTCCATCCACTATTACTAATGTTGGTCGTGGTCTCTTGATTGTAGAGGATTTGTATGTGCCTCTGAACTCTGAAGTCACTCTTATGTCATTTTGTGGTCCTATATATGGATGGGGAGATCGGCATCGACTTGCACGCTATGTTCAAAGCATGAGTACTTATGGAATATGCTTGAATGGAGCATCCCTTACTAGTAGAAGGATTTCACATGTAGAAAATGAAAGATTATATATTGATGGAAGACCTTACACACATGGAAATATAACAGGTTTAATAAATAGTAGTCGAGGGTTACATAATAGTTCAAGGACTAATTGCGCATTTGAGGAGCATGAAAATAGTCATGAATCACCATACATGAGTAGAGATGTATCAAGATAAATAGTTGTCAATGCTATTACTACATTACATGCTGGTGATGAATTATTAGTGAATTATGGATGGCGTAGACTCCAAGAGCACCTTTTATCTAGAGAGAGAATGAAAATTATCTATCCATATTTAATAAATTATATATTTAAATTTTATGTTTAAAGTTTAGATTTTATTCATTTATGGAATACTAATGATTTTTATTCATGTGTGTAGATTCCAACATATGATGTTGATGATATTCCTCCACACCATTCACCATTGCCAGTAAGACCTCATTTATCAGAAGCTTCTATGAGGAGGCTATGCAAAAGTGATCCTATGGAATATGCAAGGTTGAAAGATCTATATTCAAAAGAAGATAAAGTACAAGATTTGTGTGACAATGATGAAGATGATGGCATGGCAGATTTTATTGAGGATTGGTATTAAAATGACAGTGAGAGCATTGATATTTCTAAAAATGAGAAATATCTTTGAGAGGAATGCCTAAAGCATGTATATGAAGGAAGTTGTTTGACACGACTACGTGCGACCTTACTTATTCTCAATCTTCAAAATCGCGTTGGATGGAGTAATGTATCTGTTTCTGCACTATTAAGGTATAATTTTCAATTTTCTATCTATTTATATATATACATGCATAAATATATACATATATACATGCATATATAGACATACACATAATTATACATGAATGCATACACACATATAAACATACACAAACATATACACACATACACATGTTACGAGAGTAAGGTCGAATTATACATACTTGTATGGAATGAAGATGTTTTGTCCATCTAACTATTCATGCATCTTTCAAAATCTTCGAGATAAATTTGGCCCTCCTATTTTCCAAATGACCTAATACCTCCATAGGTAACTGATACTTTATATTTGTAAACAAATATGTAAGCCTTAGTTAGCAAGGCAAGTAATAGATTGACTATAAAATGGGAGACAACCAAATGATTCAGTAGTCTAGATATCTATATGAAAGTCTACAAATCATAATAAACCAAAAGAAAATTAGAAATGAAATCAAATATACATAGCTACACATGCATACATACATACACATATATATACACACAAACATACATATACGCATTGTTGAAGAATCACTCACTAATTAGACATAAAAGGCATGAAGATATATGAAGAATGAAGGAAGACGAAAAGAAGCAGAAACAAATCATTCAGAAAATTAAACCTTAGTGAAGGGACAAATTCACGACTGTAATATAGTTCATAGAAACGTCCAGAATTACGAGTTTTGAATCTCGGAACAAATATGTATATATATGAGTTAGAAGATCATAATATGTGTGAGACGTAGAGTCTATTAAGGATACAGAAGAGGTTGTAGAGAGAGCCTGAGTTACCCAGAAAGAGAGGCTTAGAAAGTGCGCGTATGTAGAGATGAATAATGGAACGTGAACAGTCAGGTATTCATCTAAGAGAGATGGTAAGGAGAAACCACTGAGCATAGGAGAGTTTTCCATGGTTATGAGCAAAGTGAGGCCAAGCCATTCTGTACACATCTTCTCTAATAGAAAACACATATTTGTGTGGAAAGTTTTGAGCGCATTCTTCTTGTGTGAAGAAATCTAAGTGATTTCATATTCCTATGAAAGTTAGTTAACAGTTACAGTTTTCTCAATGCATATTTTACGGTATTTCTACAAGTTAGATCTCACAGTATAGAGTAATGTTTTTCATGAATGATAGATTATTTTGAAGCTACTAGTCTCAACTACAAAATGATCAAAAGAGTTTTGTGAAACGAGACATGTACACACAATACTATGTCTGACAGTAAAGACATCCAAAACTGGTGAAGTTTCTTCTCAAACTTCAGATAGAGTTCATTCACTAATAGAAGCTCAGGTATTACTTCCTTACTTCATTTACAATCATTTGAAGTAACTACAACCAGAATTGCAGTTGATTCCGGTAACATTCCGGTGCAATTACGATGAGAGTCCGGTAATTATCCGGTAATAGTTCGGTGAAGTTCCAGTGATATTTTGGTAAGTTCAAAACACAGTTTTGGAACATCTAAGTGACGGAAATAATATCTAACAGTAAGCAAATGAAGAATTGGAAATATTGAAGAAAATTAGATTAGAATTGAAGCCTGAAAAAAAGGCAAAGTTTCTGTAAAGTGAATTTTCAGATTTCACTAAATACAGTTGTAGAGTTTTCAGTTTTTCAGAAGGTTGCTAAGCTATTGATGATTATAGAGGTGTTCTAACATCACTGTAGCTTAGTTCTTGTGGTGTGGAGAATTCCGCAGCTAAGTTCAGCTTTTGTCACATCAACAAGTGGTATCAGAGCAAAAAGGACTTCAAGAGTAAACGAAAGTGCAGATATAAGGAAAGCTGAAGAATTCTTCACAAGAAAGTGAAAGCTGAGGTGATCGACAACAAACGGCATCAGAGAAGCATTCCGAAGTAAATTTCAAGGGTAAAGGTTTATGAAAGGTAACATTTTTTAACGTTATACTCACCGACAACAACAAAAACAAGGAAGTTATGGCAGATCACATTTCTATTGACAAATTGGACAGAGATAATTATCCCGTATGGGTAATGCGAATTGAAGCCTTACTTATGAGTAAGGACTTAATGATATATGTGACAGGAGAAGAAAAGAAGCCTACTTTTGGAGATGATAGTCAACCAAAGAAAGAAGAGTTAGAAGCCTTAAAGCTGTGGCAGAAGAAAGATGCGACTGCAAGAGCTTATATCTACAATACCATTACAGATAATCTACTACCACACATTAGAGGTATGGAGAAAGCAGAAGACATATGAAGTGCATTGGAAGATCATTTCCAAAACACTACCAAATCTAGGAAGGATAGCTTATGGTAAGAGTTTACAATGTTCAAGAAAAAGCAAAGTCAAAGCATTAGTCATTATGTCACTAAGATGAAGGACTTGGCAAATAGTCTTGGATCTATTGATGAGGATATCGAAGATCACAGGTTAATAGCGCAATTGCTTGCAGGATTGAGAGGAGATGAAAGGTGGAAACCTTTTGTACTCTCAACTGAACTTTCATTAAATCATTTTGTACCAGATTTAAATCAGTTGCTTGGACTAATGCTAACATTTGAGCAAGATTTGAAGACAGATGGAGATAAAGGACATAGTTTTGCTATGTGTGCAAATAATAAGAAGAAAGGTGATAAAGGTAAAGAAAAGGATGAAGAAGAGATGACTACACAAGCAAATTACGCAAGAGGAAGAGGTAATGTCAGAAGTAAAAGTAGAGGTAATACAAAAGGAAGAGGTAATCAGAATAACAACAAGAACACTTATTGGATCTGTGGATTAAGCAATCATTTGGCTCATGATTGCTGGCATAATTCTCAAGGATCAAGTTAGAATCAGAACAACAATAGCAAAGACAGAAACGAAAGATATCAAAGAGGTAGACAAAGCCAAAGAGGCGAATATGGTAGAGGTGGAGCAAGAAGTTGGGGACAGAATCAGTCTTACAACACTACCTACTACAACTATGCAAATGATACACAGAATGACAATCATAGTAACAACATTGATGATGAATTTTGATAAGTGTGTCAGAGAATGAAGATCTAAAGGTATTCTATATTGACTCTGGTTGTTCAAATCATTTGTCAGGAAATATAGAACTGTTATCAGAATTGGAAGGAGGTATTTCAAATCATAGAGTACAATCAGGTGAGAACACAAAACATAATGTGCGGTCAATTGGAAAAGTAAAGTGTAAGAATGGAGCTGACCTACTAACAAATGTTTTGTATGTTCCAAAAATCCCAAAGAATCTAATCAGCGTGGGACAGATAGTAGAAAAAGATTTTCAAGTCAGTTTTACAAATGAAGGAGTATTTGTTGAAGATCCAGAAAATGGATACAATCAAATTGTCTATGGTAAAAAGGAAGGTAGACTTTTTACTCTTAAAGTGCAAGGGAATGTTGGTCAAGCCTTGATCACACATGGTGATAAAGCATTTACAGAAGTAGACCTATGGCATAAGAGGTTAGGACATTTTAATGAAAAAGGAATCAAAACTATGGTGGAGAAACAATCCATAAGAGGATTACCAAATATGAAGAATCAACATATGATTCACAAATGTGAAGCCTGTCAGATGGGAAAAGCACACAGGTTACCATTTTAGAAGAATGGTTACAAACACGATGGCTTGCTAGAACTCATACATACAGATGTATGGGGACCGACAAAAGAAGGATCTATCAGTGGCTCAAGATATTACATTCTTTTTATTGATGATGCAACAAGATGGATAACTCTTTATGTTTTGAAAGAGAAGTCAGAAGTGTTTGGAGCTTTCAAGCATTTTCATGCATATGTTGAAAGACTTATAGGACAAAAACTCAAAAGACTAAGGTCTGATGGAGGAGGATAATATTTTTCTCAAGAATTCAATGATTATCTGTGGAATGAAGGTATCAAAAGAGAAATAACTTGCAGGTAGACACCGCAACAAAATGGAGTAGCAGAAAGGAGAAACCGAACTCTGGTTGAGTTTGCCAGAGCAATGTTAAAGGAGAAGAATTGTCCAAACTATCTTTGGGCTGAGGCTATAAATACAGCCACATATCTTGTAAACAGATTACCATGTGAAACTTTAAATGGAATGACCCCTTATGAAGCTTGGTGGGGTAAGAAACCAACACTTGATCATTGCAAAGTGTTTGGATCAGTTGCTTATGCTTATGTACCATCATAGCTTAGACATAAGCTTGAACCAAAAGCTAAAAAATACATGTTCATTGGATACGATGAAAAGCAGATGGGTTATAGGTTATGGAGTCCTTTAACCAAACAGTTTATTGTTTCCAGAGATGTGACATTTGATGAAGAAAAGAGTTGGTATGCAGATAAAGAGCATAACGATGAAACATTTGAAGAAGAGGTAAGAAGAAATGAAAAAGGTAAATCACATATGCAGGTGAATGGAGATGAAGATTATATGCAGGCAAGTACATCCAGGATTGGATCAACTATGAGAAATGAAGATGGATCGAGATTTGATGAAGAAGTGTATTCAGATACACATGAAGAGTATGAACCAAGATGGTCAAATAGATTAAGGAAACAACCAACAAGGTATTCCTATGATACTTCTTATTTGACTCAGAAAAACTATGCATACTTAGTAAAAGAAGATGAAGAGCCTCAAAATTATAGTGAAGCAAAAGGTAAGGAAAAATGGGAAGAATCAATGAAGGAGGAGTTCAGTGTACTTGAGGAGAACAAGACTTGGGAACTTGTTCCAAAACCAAATGGTAAAAAAGTGATTGGAAATAAATGGGTTTACAAAGTTAAGAATCTTGGAGATGGAAGAATAGCCAGATACAAAGCTAGACTGGTAGTCAAAGGTTATGCTCAGACACATGGCATAGATTATGATGAGACATTCAGTCTAGTGGCAAAGATGTGAACTATAGGGATAGTGATTGCTATAGCAGCATCAAAAGGATGGAAGCTAAGTCAATTGGATATAAAGAATGCATTTCTAAATGGATATATATCAGATGAAGTCTACATGGAACAACCTGAAGGGTTTGTAAGTTCCAGTTATCCAAATCATGTTTGCAGATTAAGAAGAGCACTCTATGGATTGAAGCAAGCTCCAAGAGCTTGGAATTACAGACTTGTAAAGTATCTCAATGATCTTGGATACCAAAGTTCAAAGGAAGATGCAAGTCTACTCATTAAGAGAACAGATGAAGGTATGATCTATATTTGTATTTATGTAGATGACAATTATAATCACAGGTACCTCAGATGAAGGAATCAAGGAGGTAAAGAGATTGCTTGAAAAAGAGTTTAAGATCAGTGATCTAGGAAAGTTGTCATACTTTCTTGGAATGGAAGTTACATATACAGATCATGGTGTATATGTTTCGCAAGAAAGGTATCTTCTCAACTTACTGAAGAAGTTTAACATGGAGAATTGCAAAGAAGTCTCAACACCACTTGAGGTAAATCATAAACTCAGCAAATATGATGGTGTAGAGTTTAAATATATGAGGAAGTATCAATCTTTAGTGGGAAGCTTGATTTATGCTACGCTAACAAGACCAGATCTTAGTTATGCAGTAGGAGTTCTCTCACAGTTTATGCATTGTCCGAAAGATCAACATTGGGTTGCAGGACAAAGAGTTCTTAGATATATCAAAAGAACTATAAAGGAAGGATTATATTATCCTTTTACATCAGATATAAGGTTAAGAGCATACAGTGATTCAGACTGGGCAGGAAGTCAAGATGACAGAAGTTCAACACATTCACGACTGTAATATAGTTCATAGAAACGTCCAGAATTACGAGTTTCGAATCTCGGAACAAATATGTATATATATGAGTTAGAAGATCATAATATGTGTGAGACGTAGAGTCTGTTAAGGATACAGAAGAGGCTGTAGAGAGAGCCTGAGTTAGCCAAAAAGAGAGGCTTAGAAAGTGCGCGTATGTTGAGATGAATAATAGAACCTGAACAGTCGGGTATTCATCTAAGAGAGATGGTAAGGAGAAACTACTCAGCATAGGAGAGTTTTCCATGGTTATAAGCAAAGTGAGGCCAAGCCATTCTGTACACATCTTCTCTAATAGAAAACACATATTTGTGTGGAAAGTTTTGAGCGCATTCTTCTTGTGTGAAGAAATCTAAGTGATTTCATATTCCTATGAAAGTAAGTTAACAGTTACAGTTTTCTCAATGCATATTTGACGGTATTTCTACAAGTTAGATCTCACAGTATAGTGTAAAGTTTTTCATGAATGATAGCTTATTCTGAAGCTACTAGTCTCAACTACAAAATGATCAAAAGAGTTTTGTGAAACGGGAAATACAGTACTGTGTCTGACAGTAAAGACATCCAAAACTGGTGAAGTTTCTTCTCAAACTTCAAATAGAGTTCATTCACTGAAGGAAGCTCAGGTATTACTTCCTTACTTCATTTACAATCATTTGAAGTAACTACAACCAGAATTGGAGTTGATTTCGATAACATTCCGGTGCAATTTCGGTGAGAGTCCGATAATAGTCCGATGAAGTTCCAATGATATTTTGGTAAGTTCAAAACACAGTTTTGGCACATCTAAGTGACGGAAATAATATCTAATAGTAAGCAAATGAAGAATTGGAAACATTGAAGCAAATTAGATTAGAATTGAAGCCTTAAGAAAAGGCAAAGTTTATGTAAAGTGAATTTTCAGATTTCACTAAATACAATTGTAAAGTTTTCAGTTTTTCAGAAGGTTGTTAAGCTATTGATGATTATAGAGGTAATCTAACATCATTGTAGCTTAGTTCTTGTGGTGTGGCAAGTTCCGCAGCTAAGTTCAGCTTTTGTCACATCAACACGCTGTCGGGAAGAAGGAGGTCGTGGCAGGAAGCCGGCGCGTGGGGTTGGATCAGGCCCCGCTCTGGTGCGTCGTTCCCGCTGTCCTGCAAGCGGCGTCTGCGCGCTGGGCGCCTCGCCTGTGCTCTCCAGAGCGTGCGCGATCCTCGTACGCGTGGGACCCTTGCCCCTCGGAAGTGTCTAGACGTGCGTGCGTACACGACCGTAGACGTCGGGAAAGAGACAAATCAGATACAGCACTGATTCTCGAAATCACTGGGTCGGTGTGTATACAAACTCGATGATACAATAAAATCTGAATGATACAGTGATGCCCGCTACAGTGCGGAATAGATAAATACAAATAAATGCCGCCGCTACAGTGCGGATCGGCTGGATATGATGTAGGCTTCCCGCTACAGTGCAGGAAGTCACCCTCGATCTTTGTCTTCTGGTCCTTGCGATTTAATCTTTTCTTCACTTTTCTTCGATCCAAGCTTTTCTTCAAGTCCTCACTTTGTAGCTCTTTACTTCAAAATTCACAATAATCTCTGATCACGCAGTAACCTGGAAAGACGTTCCGCAAGGACAATCTGGAAAGACGTTCCGCAAGGACAATCCACAGGATGGGGGGTAAAAACATGTT
This sequence comes from Ceratopteris richardii, assembly GCA_020310875.1. Classification (NCBI taxonomy): domain Eukaryota; kingdom Viridiplantae; phylum Streptophyta; class Polypodiopsida; order Polypodiales; family Pteridaceae; genus Ceratopteris; species Ceratopteris richardii. Next base: position 169,605,932 of record CM035424.1, on the reverse strand, counting down.
AGTACCTTTGAGCATAATGTAGTCATCAATTTCTCTATTTCTCTTATATTTTTCTTGTTGTATTTTCAAAAAATTCTTTTGAAGTTGCCTACTTTTCTTTGTTTCTCTCTTTCTTTCATTTATTATGGGCAATACCCTAATTTCTGTCTCTTATACCTCCCATAGATTCAAATGTGAGGAAAGTCACCAAGTGATATCCTTACATTTGAGAAATCGACTTTCCTTCGCTCTCTATTATTTCTTTATCAAGAGTTTTAATATAGACATGTGTATGATTGAACTTATACATCTTGTGGAACAAGCTTGAACATAAGAAGGGTTTCAAAAGCATGCTATGAGTTTCATTGTGTCTGAATTCCACCATACAAGATACATTCTTGCACGCTCATGTGATATGTGTATACATGTAGATGTAGACCTGAATAGTGCATAAAATTTGTAGATAAAATCAGTTGACTTTTTCTGCCAGTTCTTTTTCTATTTCCCTCATTCTCCAGAAACTTCTTTTACACAGTGTGTCTCTATGTGCCTGATCAACATCACCGCCCTTTGTGCCCCTCCTTCGTGTTCTCTCTCTCTCTCTCTCTCTCTCTCTCTCTCTCTCTCTCTCTCTCTCTTTCCCCGCATATCTCTATCTCTCTCTCTCCCTCTCGATCTGCCACGCACTGCCTCTCTCTCTCTCTCTCTCTCTCTCTCTCTCTCTCTCTCTCTCTCTCGCGTGCGTGCGCGCTGCGCCGCCGTGGGAGGGGGAGAGATTCCCTCTCCTTCACCCTCTCTCTCTCTCTCTCTCTCTCTCTCTCGACGTCCCCGACGGCCACAAGTGCTCTCTCTCCTCTGACGTGCGCAAGCCAGTACCACCTCCACCTGTCTCCGTCAGAGCAGCGCCGCCTGTGTACTGATTGGCCCCTCCTCTCTCTCTTGCATAGAAGCGGCAGACTCAGATTCCACCATCGATCTCAATTCCTCTGATTCTCTCTCTACATCCGTCGCGTGCGTCTATAGCCGCCAACACCTATAGTGCCACTTGGCACACTAACATCTCCCTTTACGGAAATTAACCACCGTCGGACCGCATCTCTCTGTGCTCTCCACTCTGGAATTGGTCCGTTGGTGATCGACCATGCTCTACTCTGCACGAGGCAAGATTTTCTCTTGTGTACGACAAACCCATAGGAATAACGAGCTCCCATAGGGATAATGAGCTCTTAAGCCGACTGTAATGACGACACCAAAGCACTAAAGTACCATCCTTAAAACAAAACTCTACTTTCCCTCTCTCTTTTGCCTCCATACCTGCTATCCCCATAAGCTACCCTCTTCCTTGAAAGCATGGGAGCTCTTAAGCTCATGTGAATTCCTCTATAGCCAATCGGATCTTTCTCTCTCCTTTAGATGCACTATCGTGAAGCACGAGCAAGAAGATGAACATGAACAAAAATGGAAAAGGAGCATACCTGGAAAGACGTTCCGCAAGGACAGTCCACAGGATGGGGAAGAAACAAATGAGTTTGGACTTATTTATAGGCCCCTCCCTAGGACTTCCTTCTAGAACGTTCTAACCTCCTCAATGAACTTTCTATTTTTGGCAGACTTTTAATTTTTCCTTAGACTATGGTTTTGATTTCACACTGGATATTTACAGTTCAATTGGTTTTTAGGGTTTAACCTACAAAAACCGCCATTTCCAAGGGTCCGACCTAGGGTTTTTGGTCGGGAAAATTAAGGCGTTTGCTCACAATTATCTCAAGCTTGTCCATTTAACGGTTTATTTACAATTTCGGCCTAAAGTCCAAGGGTTTCAAGGGTTCAAGTTCATTTTTCATAGGGTAAACTCATGTTTCCAGTCAGTTTCAAGGGTCAAACCTAAAGTTTTCATGGGTCTAATGTCAGTTATTTACACGCACGGTTCTAATGCACATCTCTAACATGGTTTCTTATCACAGGCAATCAAATCAGTCAAATCATGCATGAAATGTACCCTCTTTAGATCAAAACATCACACAAACCGTCATTAAACAATGAACTTTTGAAAAAAAACAATGCAAACTCCCTACGGAATTTCATCCCGACATTCGCCCCCGCTAAACCTGCACATCGTCCCGATGGGCCAACCTGCAAGATCCGTCAGAAGCGCATCAGGGTTCTTTTGAAAACTCTTTTTACTTTTTATCTTTTTCCTTTCAAAATTTAAAGCGTGATCTCATGCGGTACATGCAATTTTTATAAAGATTAGTATGAATTTTAGAAAATTAAGTAGATTCAAGCTTCACAAACATCATATTATGTTTTTGCGTCTGCAATCTGACAAGTAATCACATGAATAAACCGTCAGCTTTCTAGATCTTTTGTTCGTTCAACTGGTTCAGATCCAACTGCTCATTCTAAGTACTAGCATATACATATGTATCTACTAACTCAGTTTGTAGAATATACCTCGATTCCTACTATTTATCTCCTACTTGTCCAGCTCTCCATTAGATCTTTCTTTCTTTTTCTTTTTCTTTTTCATCTTCATCTCAGCTCAACATTTCTTTTTATCTTTTATTTTTCACAAATCGGCCTATGTCAAAATCGGGTGCGACTCATGGACTTGTCCGCCCGGCCAAGTTTATTCCACCTGTCTGCCGACCTGGCATAGCGCACGACATACACAACGTCAGCCCTGCATGAAATCGACGTCAGCTCGTGGCTCTGACCACCCGATCAGAGTGACTCCACCCACCTACCGACCCATACAGGCGCATGACAACAAATAGGTCAGGCCTACGACGAAACTAGCTACGGCTCGTGGCCTTGATCATCCGACCAAGGTGGTTCCACCTGCCTACTAGCCCATCGTAGCGCACCAACAACATACACGCACATATACAGCTGGCATGAGTATGAATGTTTCTTTATAAATCATGATCCATATGGAGGTAAGATCTCATAGGAAATAAATACTAGGATCCAAAGTTTCCCACTCACTAAGTGTTCAAATCAATAAGCATATACATGCACTCGGTCTAAGCATGTCATCACATTCCCAAGCTTTCACTCCCAAAAGTCTCTAGTCCACTAACTGATCCTATTCATATAATTCCTAGTTGCTCATGCTTCGTGCAAACCCATAATAGATCTTTGTTATCTTCATTCTACATGATTTTCACAAATCCATACATATCTTTATCATACACACAAATGCAATGCATATGCTCTAACAGAAAGAAAACACATCTCAAATCAGAAACGTTTCACCTGGTCATTTTTCTTCATTTTGATCCAGCTTTTCTTTAATTCCATGGTCTATCAACCTCCTTCATAAGCATCAGCCTCAGTGTCATTAGTTCCCTCCAGAAGTTCTTGTTCAATCTCATAATGCGCTTCATTTCTTTTCTTGAATAAAGCACCACGTGCTTGGTATGGGAAGATACATGCCAACTTGATTGCACGTGGTTTTGAGAACAACCCAACTAAAAGCACCTTATATGTTAAGCATGAAAATGAAGTGCTTCTTATCATTGTTATCGATGTTGATGACATGCTTCTCACTAGTCTTAATGAGAACCATATTGCTGGCTTTAAGGTTGATTTGCATGCCTCATTTGAGATGTTATATTTGGGGCATTCACATCATTATTTGGACATTCAGTTTATGTGACTTGATGGTGGAATAACTGTGTGACATACAAAATATATTTACACATTATTGCAGCATTTTGGCCTTGAAGATTGCAAACCTATTGCCACTCCTATGGAAAAAGGTTTATGGTTGAGTCTTCATGATGCTTAAGATGCATTTGATGTTGTTATCTATCAACACGTTGTTGTATTCTTGATTTACTTATGCATAACCCGACCTGATACTCCCTTTGTTGTCTCAAAAATGAGCAAGTTTATGCATTGCCCAGGTGTCAAGCATTGACAGGTTGCTAGTTGAGTGGTACTTGGCTACTTGGATTGTTTTATCCCAAGGGGGGATCACTTTGTTGTCTCAAAAATGGGCAAGTTTATGCATTGCCCAGGTGTCAAGCATTGACAGGTTGCTAGTTGAGTGGTACTTGGCTACTTGGATTGTTTTATCCCAAGGGGGGATCACTATCACGAGATTTACATGCTTTTTCTGACTCTAATTGGGCTTGTTTATATGACACTTGTATCTCCAATAATGGTTTTTTCTTCATGGTTGTAGCTCATCCATATCTTGTTTGAGCGAGAGGCAGCCTATTGTGGCCACTTCTAGTTGTGAGGTTGAGTATAGGGAAGCTTTCTCAGTGACTATTGAGTTTGTGGGTCATATTCCTTTTGGTTACTTTGGGTGTTGGTCAATCTTCTACCACCACCATCTTCACCAACAATCAGAGCGCATTAGCAGTTGCGAGGGTGTTCCATGCTCTCACTAGGCACATTGAAGTGCACTATCATTATGTCAGGGAGAGGTTCTCTGTTGGGGACATCAGTTTGGCATATGTACCCACACAACAGAACATTGCAAACCTTTTCACAAAGGCTATCCCTAGGCAAAAGTTTGAAGCTTTTTGCAAAGCTTTGGGCTTAGTTCCTTTTGTGGATTGATTCCGCATAGCTTGGTACTTCCTTATACATGAGTTTCAGCTCCTTATTCACTGCATCATTGTGAGAGGAGATTTGTTGATATATTTTGGTAGTGATGTGTGTGAACACACTTAGGATTGTCGGGGTACCTTTTTCCCTCTTTAGGAGGGTTTTTTCGTTGCTTCCATATATGCCTATAGACCTAATGGATTTATAATTTTTGTACATTCACTTGGTAATACATTCAGTATTGTCTGTTGTGATCTTCTTCTTCTTCCTTCTGTTGTTCATGTGCTTCTACAGACCTCAAACTCCAATAGTTATGGGTGGTCGAGTCATCTTTCATGACTTTGGCCCTTTCCCATCTTATTCAAGTATGGATTTTGACTAATTCATGTGGTCCAAACTGATTTTGGACCCACATAGAATTAGATAAATGAGATTGGTGTGTGAAATCTTCATGCAAGAATTCCACCTTTTTCCAAAGTTTACCATTTTCAATGTTTAAAGCTTGGATTAGGTGGACTCCTGCCTTCTCATTCCCTTTTTTCTCATGGGTGACTTTTTCTTGCACCTTGGTAGTACAACTTTTGCTTAAATGTCCTAGATTTAAGCACTTGAAGCATAGGTTTTCATTCTTTTCTTTCTCTAAGACTTGAAGGTCAAGCCTAGGCCGTGAAAGAAAGTCAAGGAGACTTCAAAATCTCTCTTTTGAAAGTGCTTAACTTCTATTATTTCTTTTAATACTTTTGTTCTCTTTGACAGGATGAAGTGGTTGTGCCTTAGTCTTAGTCTGATCTTGGTAGATCATTGTTGAATTTATTGCATCTTCCAGGCTCTTAAGGGCACTTCTCTTCACTTCATGTTTTATTTCCTTATCAAGGCCACAAATAAAGCCCTTTACTTTATGGAAATCATCCAAGTTTTGGAGCTTGAGAACTATTTCTCTATAATAAAAAATGTATAGTGAGAGGTAATTTCCTCATTGAAGGACCTTGTCCCACTCTTCCCAATTACATTCATCCCCATTCTCCAACAATAACTTTTTTTTTAGATCTCTTCAAATTGGTTCCTAGTATCATGAATCCTCTGAGATTCATTCAAGATCATCCACCACTTGTAGGCCTTTGTCTCAAGGGATTAGCTTGTTTCTAGGACTTGGTAGGACTTTGTAATATTTCATTGGTGCAATTCTTGCCATTTCTCTAGAAAAAGTCGATAATGCATCCTCATTTATGTCTTTGTCCTCTCCTGAGAATTGAGGTGGCTTTAAGTCTTTTGCAAAACAAATTCTCCTAGATCGTAAGGAAGTAATATGTTGAGGATTTCCTCAACTTTTTTTCGAAATGATATATTGCTCTAAATGGGTAATGGAACATCCAACTATTTACTCATGGATGGTTCCTTGGTTGAATCTAAAAGCATCCCATTTGTGAAGGAAGAGTTTGAGTTTGGGAGAGCATATTTAAGATTTTTTGCATTTCCCCTTTCACTTCATTTATAGAAGTGTGCATGATTCCCATCTCAATTTGGATTTCTTTAACCATGAACATATCTGCTTGGATATCTTTCATTTCTACATCCAAACCATTAAGCTCTTGATATATATTAATCTTATATGTTGCTTGCATACCCTTCTCTTTAAGCCCTCCCAATGCCCAAAAGTTTGGGTAAAGATGAGTTGAGCAAGTGCTTCTAAACGATCTTCAAACTTGCCTTCTTGCTCTAGTTTTCCTCCAATTTATGCAAATGCATGACTAGGGAAGTCATTCCATCTACCTCCAACATCGAGTCATAATTACCAATATAGATTTTAAATATTTTACTTTTATAGATGTGCCCTCACTCTAATCAATACTAGAAATAGGGGGCATAGCGACACCCCCCAATGAAAAAAAAGGCAGGTCTCGCCACTTATGCGATGCTAGCATCGCATAAGCGACGAGACTTTTTTTTTATAAAAAAAAAGATGACTTGTCGCATAAGTGATGCATAGCGTCGCTTATGCAACGTTAAAAATATGTGTCGCAAAGAGCATCGCTAGCTAGATATGCTTTTAACGACGTTGGCTAACTGCCTACGACACTGGAGCATCGCATATATGACGTCTTGGTATTCTAGAGCATCGCATAAGCGACGCTCTGGAATGTAAAAAAAAAAATCGATTTCTCCCAGCACATTTGTGCCAGGATTAGGATGCACGAGAGAGAGAGAGAGAGAGAGAGAGAGAGAGAGAGAGAGAGAGAGAGAGAGAGAGAGAGAGAGAGAGAGAGAGAGAGAGAGAGAGAGAGAGAGAGAGAGAGAGAGAGAGAGAGAGAGATCAACACGGTCTGAGCACACACATCTTTTGAAGCAAGGTACACACACACACATACACACATAGATTTACACACATATGTACATATGCATACACACACATATACACACATAGACACACACACACACATACACATAGACACACACACACACATGCACACACACACATAGACACACACACACATAGACACACACACATACACACACACACATCCACACACATTTCCACACACACATTTCCACACACACATACACATGCATACACACATATATATACACATACACATGTATATGCACATAGACACACATACACACATAGATACACACACATACACACATAGACACATACACACATACACAGATTTACACACACACATATACACACTAATTTACATACACACATACACATGCATACACACACATATATACACACTAATTTACATACACACATACACATGCATACACACATAGACACACACACATACACACATAGACACACACACATACACATACACACACTACAAGGAATACGGGCGTATAGCGACGGTTAAGGTGACACAATTTCGTCGCTATAAAATTACAAAATGTGTCGTAATGAGCGTTGCACATGCACCATTGATTAAATGACGAGCCAAACGATGTTTTTTGTGACTTGTGGCATGACGGGGTCTGCGACGCTCGCATAGAGCATCGCTAACACGACGGTTTTAAATAGCATCGCATAAGCGATGCTTTTTTGCATCGCATAAGCGACGCTAAAACGAAGACCTCTCCAACGTTCACAATTGCACTGTGCTACGAGCTGAAGCAAGTATATGCAAAATTGTTGTTTTGCCTAAGCTCTCTCTTATTGTCTCCCTCTGTCTCTGTTTCTCTCTTTCTACATCTTTCTCTCTTTGAATTCTCTCTCTCTCTCTCTCTCTCTCCTTTCTCTCTTTATTGCAGGTTATTCAAGAAGCTAACCAAGCAAAATATATGGTTAACTATTGTAAGTATAATTTCTATTCTTTGTATATCATTTGAATTGTGTTATTTTCATTAGATAGCATACTCACACTTATTGATATGCACTTATACACTTATACATGATGAAGATGCACTTTCACACATATACACATGCACACACACACATATATACACACAGATACATGTGCACATACATTTAGACATACACACATATACACATGCATATGCACAAACATTTCTACAACCACATAAAAAGACTTACATGCATGCATTATTGCATATATATATATACACATACACACATTAACATATACACAAATACATGTATATGCACATCCACATGCATGCACATCCACATGCATGCACATCCACATGCATGCACATCCACATGCATGCACATCCACATGCATGCACATTCACATGCATGCACCATGGATGCAAATGGAAATGCATCCACATACACATGCATGTTTCATACATATACACATGCATATACATACATTATACACATATATACACATATATATGCACATATGTATACACACATATACACATGCACACACACATGCACATACCTACATATACACATATACATGCACATACACACATATACACATAGAGTTACACATATACATGCACATACATATACACACACATACACATGCACATACTTATACACACATAGACACTTACACATGCACATGCACATACATACATATACACACACATACACATGCACATACATACATATACACACACATACATATACACTTAGGTACACACATATGAATGAATTATATAATTAAAGTATTAAAACACATATACACATGCACACACACATGCACATACCTACATATACACATATACATGCACATATATACACACATATACACATAGAGTTACACATATACATGCACATACATATACACACACATACACATGCACATGCACATACTCATACACACATATACACTTACACATGCACATGCACATGCACATACATACATATACACACACATACACATGCACATACATACATATATACACACATACATACATATATACACACATACATATACACTTAGGTACACCATATGACTGAATTATATAATTAAAGTATTAAAACACATATACACATGCACACACACATGCACATACCTACATATACACATATACATGCACATACACACATATACACATAGAGTTACACATATACATGCACATACATATACACACACATACACATGCACATGCACATTCACACACATATACACTTACACATGCACATGCACATACATACATATACACACACACACAAATGCACATACATACATCTACACTTAGGTACACACATATGAATGAATTATATAATTAAAGTATTAAAACACATGCTTAATATAAACAATAATAAAAATCAATAGAACAAAACTCTTCATTACTTAATACCATACACACAATTCAAAACATAACTGAAATGAAAAATATATAGATTATATATATATATATATATATATATCAATGTAAATACATATAATCCAATGTCATAATCAACTAAAATCTAATCATCATCATCATGATCATCATCATCATCAACAACAGTATCATGATCATCCTGATCATCCTCATCGTCTTGATCACCCTGTGACGATCGAGATCATCCCTCCTGTGTCTGTCTCTCCACCTCATCCATATCTGTCTCTCCCTAATACTCTTGTATTACATCTAACAAACATAAATAAATAAAACAATTAAACCATTCATAAAAGTAAAATAATTATATAAAATTTAATAATACTCACAAAGGCATCAGGATGATCTCGCATATACTCGCTCAAACGTCGATATCGAAAATGTGTAGCATACTAGATCTCATGTTTCGTAGGATATCGACCATAATCCTTCCGCTGCATTGAAACAAATAAAAAAGATTAATTCCTTGCATTTTAACTAAAATAAAAAATATACTCACAATGACACATATACTTACAAATGTAGCTACAAAACCATTATGGCCCATTTGGCCTAGGTGTGCTGTGTGGCTTGACTCCACTCTCTTCTTTGCAGTAGCCTATTTATTTAAGAAAAAAATACATAAATTAAATGTAAAAAACTACTAAAATATATAAAAATTATAAATATAGACTATTAATTTGTGTACCTTCTGCTGAGGAAATGACTCCTGAAGACGTAGCTGTCTACAAAAAAACTGCCGTCTCAGGTGGTATGTTAGGTCGCCTCTTATTTTTTTTCCACCATACAATATCTCCTATTAATTTAATCTCAAACAGAAAAAAAAAATAGAATACATACACATATATACACACACATACACATACACATACCCACATACACATATACATGCAAAAATATATGCATACATATATGTATACATATACACATATACACATATACATACATATAACATAAACACACATATACATATCCACATATATACATACACACACATGTATGCATATACACTCATTCATACAAAATACATGCATTTATCCCACAGTAATGTGTGGTTGTGTATATGTGAATATGTGTGTATGTGTGAATGTGTATATGTGAATATGTGTGTATGTGTAAATATGTATATGTGAATTTTTTGTGTATGTAGATAGTCAGATTATTAATATCAAATACCATTATTTCTAGATTCTAATCAATCATATGGAACTCCACCACCGTCTCCTCATCATGCAACGATAATATACTGTAAGTATATCAAACATTTAATTTTAAATATATTTGATGGATACATAACTTATATTTTTTTTTGTTTCTTATTATGTGCAGATTCTGATCAATCAGAGCGCACTCCACCACATCCTACCCATGCAACGACTTCACATGTGTCCTCCGATAGGAATTACGATGAATTTTACTATCAAGAGCATATTATATGTTGGTGTAACTCTTGTTATGGCACGTATGGAAGACCATGATTGGAATGTATTGAACATGAGGAAGAGTATGGTACTTTTGAGCATGCACCATCACTTGGTCAACATGATAATGCTTGGGTATGTATTTTTTATATATATTAATGTCATTATTTTATTTAAAAACCATATACAAAATCAAATTACTGTTGATATACAGGAATACTTGATCGATGATGATGATGATAATTTTTCTCATAATGTTAATATACCTTGTACACGTCATGGACTTGCTGTTCATCAATTACAAGTAGAGGTTTCTAGAAATCCTCTACCTCCTAGTTTAGAGACTGAAACGGCTGGAGATTATCCATTGCCAGCTCGTGATCGTTCTTTAGTACAAACATATGATAGAAGAAGATATGGAGGATGGAATAGAGGACCACTTCCTTTAGATGGAGAGGTTTTCAACTTTTGGGGTAATCGCTATATGATTGCTCCATCCACTATTACTAATGCTAGTCATGGTCTCTTTATTGTAGAGGATTTGTATGTGCCTCCGAACTCTGAAGTCACTCTTATGTCATTTTGTGGTCCTATATATGGATGGGGAGATTGGCATCAACTTTCACGTTATGTTCAAAGCATGAGTACTTATGGAATATGCTTGAACACAGCATTCCTTACTAGTAGAAGGATTTTACATGCAGAAAATGAAAGATTATATATTGATGGAAGACCTTACACACATGGAAATATAGCAAGTTTAATAAATAGTAGTCGAGGGTTACATAATAGTTCAAGGACTAATTGCACATTTGAGGAGCGTGAAAATAGTCATGAATCACAATACATGAGTAGAGATGTATCAAGATACATAGTTGTCAATGCTATTACTACATTACATGCCGGTGATGAACTATTAGTGAATTATGGATGGCGTAGACCTCCAAGAGCACCTTTTAGCTAGAGAGAATAAAAATTTTCTATCCATATTTAATAAGTTATATAATTAATTTTATATTTAAAGTTAACTTTTTATTCATTTATGGAATACTAATGAATATTATTTATATGTGTAGATTCCAATGCATTGATATTCCTCCACAACATTCACAATTGCCAGTAAGACCTCATTTATCAGAAGCTTCTATGAGGAGGCTACACAAAAGTAATCCTGTGGAATATGCAAGGTTGAAAGATCTATATTCAAAAGACAATAAAGGACAAGATTTGTGTGACAATGATGAAGATGATGGCATGGTAGATTTTATTGAGGATTGGTATCAAAATGACAGTGAGAGCATTGATATTTCTAAAAATGAGAAATATCTTCGAGAAGAATGTCTAAAGCATGTATATGAAGGAAGTTGTTTGACACGACTAAGTGCGAGCTTACTTATTCTCAATCTTCAAAATCGTTTTGGATGGAGTAATGTTTCTGTTTCGACACTATTAAGGTATAATTTTCAATTTTCTATCTACTTATATATATATGCATGTATATATATATATATATATATATATATATATATATATATATATATATATATATATATATATATATATATATATATATATATATATATATATATATATATATATATATATATATATATATACATGCATATATAAACATACACATAATATACATGAATGCATACACACATATAAACGTACACACACATATAAACATAGACACACATATACACACATTTTGAAGGATGGAAAAATAATTTTAAAGGATGGGCGAACAAAAAGTGTCCATTCAATGCAGGTTTTTATTTTTACTTTAGATAAGGTAAGAACTTGAACTTGAATTGAATGGACACTTTTTATCCACGCATCTTTTAAAACTATTAATGCATCTTTCAAAATATTCGTAGAAAATTTGATTGTTTGGATGGCAGGATACGATTGTTTGTTTTGGAGGATATGAAGTATGTACCTTTATTGAATGATTTATTGATTCTATCATATGTTCAGTTTGAAAGTGTGAGAAGCAGATTTATAATTGCTATTCAAAGAATTTGGCACTGTTTATAGGCCATACAATGGTGACCTGGATGAATCGCATGCACAGAGGTTACTCAAGATAGAGCAACCTGATTATAATGGATTAGTGCCAACAGGATTCGTGGGGTATACAGTAAACCTCTTGCATGTCAATGATGAGCATGTGAACTTTAGGATACAAAGTGGAAATCATGGTGGCTTGAGAGGATCACTTTTATACAGCTTGTTCAAAGAACTTCAGTGTCATAAACCTGAAGTTCTTTGAACAAGCTGTATAAAAGTGATCCTCTCAAGCCACCATGATTTCCACTTTGTATCCTAAAGTTCAGATGCTCATCATTGACATGCAAGAGGTTTATTGCATACCCCAGGAATCCTGCTGGCACTAGTCCATTATAATCAGGTTGCTCTATCTTGAGTAACCTCTGTGCATGCGATTCATCCAGGTCGCCATCGTATGGTCTATAAACAGTGCCAAATTCTTTGAATAGCAATTATAAACCCGCTTCTCACACTTTCAAACTGAACATATGATAGAATTGACAAATCATTCAATGAAGGTACATACTTCATATCCTCCAAAACAAACAATCGTATCCTGCCATCCAAAACAATCAAATTTTTTGCGAATATTTTGAAAGATGCACATAAGCATACACATATATTAAATTATATGTATATATATATATATGTATATTTATTTATATCTTTTTTTGATGAGCTTACCTTATTATCTTTTTTTTATGAACTTACAGGTTATTATCTGAAAAGTTTTTACCAAGTCACAATTTTCTTCCTACCTCACATGATGAAATGAAGAAGATAATCAACAATCTTGGTATAGATTATCAATGTATACATGCATGTCCTAACGATTGTATTTTATATAGAGGTGAATATGCAGACTCTTTGACATGTCCCAAAAAAAAATATATGATTTAATCTAATTATATTTTTATCATTTTCATGATGCAGGAATATCTACTAAGGGTTATAAAGCTTGTCCATATTGTGGTGATTGGTTGAGATCAATATATAGTAAGAATCTCAACAAAAATATTTGTCTTCGACATCGATGATTCTTGCCTGATGATCATCCATTAAGATCTAAAAGAGAAGCGATACATTTTAATGGAAAGCTTGAAACAGGTCAGTGTCCAAAACCTATGATGCCTATGGATTGGTATAAAAAATGGACAGATGGACCTCTGATAGATCCAGAATCAAAAATCTTCAGTGATGATTCAGATAATGAGTATGTGAAGAGAGGTAAAGGAAAATTGGCACTCGCAGAGAACATATCAATATGGTATTCTTTGGAGTATTGGAAAGAGTTAAAAGTATGTCATCTTCTTGATCCTATGCATATATTCAAAAATATTGGTTATTCACTATGGCAGCATCTTCTTGGACTAAAAGATACATCAAGGTATGATTTGAAAGATAAAAAATCCAAACCAAAGTTATGGCCAGTTTTTGATAGACATCGACAAGAAACGACTTATGCACCTACTCCTTGGGTACTTACAACAAAAGAGATACAGACTATCAACAATAGAATTCAATTGATTAAGACTCCTACAGGATATGGAGCATCTTTTCAAAACATATTTACATGTACAACGAAAGGAGTACGAGATGTGATCTATCGTCTTGGATCACTTATAAGGTAATTATGATACTTTTATATTTAATATGTATGAATATTGGATATCTGTTATTTTTTAATTAACTTCTTTATAATTGTTTTTATGATATGTATAGGTG
>CM035424.1:169396449-169586449 GCA_020310875.1 Ceratopteris richardii | reverse complement strand
GTGTGTGTGTCTATGTGTGTATATGTGTGTGTGTGTGCACATACCTAGCTTCAACGAGATGCGTCTCTCTCTCTCTCTCTCTCTCTCTCTCTCGTTCTCTTCTTGCTCTCGCGTGTTAATCCCGACACAAATGCGCAGGGAGAAATCGGAAATTTTTTTAACATTCCAGAGCGTCGCATATGCGACGCTATCCAGTTTGCCAACATCGCAAATAGCATCGCTAATTAGCAACACACTCATTTAGCGTCGCATAAGCAACGAAGGCATCACTTATGCGACGAATGCCCGAAAAAATATATCCAAAAATAGGACCGTCGCTTATGCGATGCTAGCGTCGCATAAGCCATAGTGATCGTTTTTTTTCAATTTGGGGGCATCGCTATGCCCCCCTATTTCTTGTAGTAACACACACATATACACATACACATATACACACACACATAGACACATACACACTTACACAAACACACACATCCACACTTACACAAACACACACATCCACACACATTTACACACACATACACATGCATACAGACACATAAATATAGATACACACGTATATACACACATACACACATACACACATACACACATACACACATACACACATACACACATAGACACACACACACATACACACACATATAGACACATACACACACATATATGCATACACACACGTAGAGAGACATACACACACACACATACACATACATGCAAACATAATGCATATGCATACATACATACTTACATGCATACACACACATACACACATGCATACTTTGCATACATAATGCACATTCATATGCATACATACATGCTTACATGCATACACACACATACACACACATACACACACATACACACACATATATGCATACACACATAGAGAGACATACACACACATACACATACATGCATACATATGCATACATACATACTTACATGCATACATATGCATACATACATACTTACATGCATACACACACATACACCTACATATGCATACATAATGCACATGCATATGCATAGATACATGCATACACATACACACACATAGACACACACACACACATACACACAAATATACACACAGATTTACACACACACATACACATGCATACACACACATACACACACACACATACACACACATACATACACACACACACATACACACATACACACACATAGACACATACACACATAATGCATATGCATATGCATACATACATACTTACATGCATACAAACACACATAGACACACATATGCATACATAATGCACATGCATATGCATACATACATGCATACACATACACACATAGACACATACACACACATAGACACATACACACACATAAACACATACACACTCATAGACACATACACACTCTCACACACACACATCCAGACACATTTACACACACACATATACATGCATACAAACACATATATATATATATACACATGTATATACACACATAGACACACACATACACATAGACACACACACATATACACACATAGACACACACACACATACACACACATAGACACATACACACACATATGCACACACACACACACACACGTAGAGAGACATACACACATACGCATACATGCATACATATGCATACACACACACGTAGAGAGACATGCACACACATACACATACATGCATACATAATGCATATGCATATGCATACATACATACATAATGCATATGCATATGCATACATACATACTTACATGCATCCACACACATACACACACACATCCATACATATGCATACATAATTGTTGACCTAAGTACCAACTTAGGGACTTGTGGAGAAAGAGACTATACCTCAATCTCCCTCAAGTGCATATAGTGGGGATTCACGCTTTAATTATCAATCCGATGAGTATACAAACCTAGCCGAGTGTATGAGGACATGCATTCAAATGATGATCAATGCAAATGAACTACTCAAAGAGTGCAAACAAGGCAAAGACTAATCCAAACAAGCTTCAACTAACAGTCATGGTGTCACGATACTTGGTGCAACAGCCAACAGTAATTTGAGCTTTTCTCTCAGCTCCGAACTCCAAATATAGCAAATAGGATATGTGTTTCGAAGCTCTCGAGAAGATGCATCCAATGCCAGTGGTTTCACTCAATTCTGACACTCCTACTTCAAGTTATGAGCAAAATACTGAGTCGCGGGAAAACCTTCCTACACTTCAGCACTTCCTACACCTCGCACACACCTTAACTACAGCAAAGAAACACTTTCATGGATAGACAACACTTCCTAACACTCTTTCCAAGCAATACACATGCACACAAGCTCACAAAGAAGAAGATATAGAGGGAAGAAGACACAAATTCGAATTTCTGTGCTCTTGATTCTCACAATGGCAAAAAGTCTTTACAAAGAGTCACAATTTGACTTATATACTAGTGCCCTAGAAATGGTCCTTTCACACAAGAGACCGGCACTTTATTCACTAAAAGACTAATTCCTACTATTTTACATGGGTAAGTTTCTAATCTTCTGAGGGGATGCATCTAGAGGACTCCTCTAGTGCATTTACAACGGAAAATATATTACAAGAATGGTTATAATACAAAAATTGGTTGTCCAAATCGCAAAAATTTTGGGGCCCGTCTTTTTCTTTGCCTTGTGCTCTCTTTAGCTCTACAACACTCTCCCCCTCTTTGTCTCTGTCGTCCCTTGACAGGCTTTACTTTTTGCTTCAGTTTGTTGTCCGCATGCAACCCTTGCTCAGTTTTGCCTATTTGTAAAACAGGTGTTCAATTTTGACGGCCTCTTCTTAATTCTTGTTTTACATCCTTTGGGCCTGATACACTTGTCTTGCTTGATAAGTCGGGTTGCCATGCACGCCACCAGTGGAAAGTATGAGGATGTGATGCTTCAGTCTTCGATCTGGACCTGCCAAAGATCAAGAGGTTGAAGCACCCTTGTGTGGCTGCGTCCTTTCCTTGGTGTGTGTGCCCTTGCGGGGCTCTGTGCAGAGATGGGTGTTGCGCCCCTGTGGGGCTTCTTGCAGAGATATGTCTTCAAGTATTCCTTTTTAGTGAAGCTTCTTTCGTTGTCTTCTTCTTTTCTTTCTTTTACTTGATTCTCCCTCAACACTGCCCCCCTCCTGGACTCTGTCGTCCCCGACAGGCTTTGACGAGCGACGGGCGTATGTTCTATATACTTTCTGCTCTGTTTCATTAAGAAAATTGGCTTCACGTATCATTAATTGTTTCCATTGTTCTACCTTCACATCGTCATTGGGTGGCTGTCTGTGATCTGCGAAGAAGCTGAGTTCGTATGCCACTAATCTGGCATTCAAATTAAAGGACATCTTCAAAAAGACTTCTGAATCAATTTCAAAAAATCCAGTAAAGAACGCTTCTTCAAACGTTTGCATATATACACTTGGCAAAAACATCAATCTGGAATAATAAGCCATTATTGTTGGTCGGCTAGGCATAACAGATAGGTCAAAAATGAGTATGTCTGTTCCCTGATTAATACCAATGAAATTCAAAAACGTGTAGGCTGCATGCTTGAAGGCCTTTATACTGTAAGAATCATGCTGAGTATTTTATTTGTCATTTTGATAGTTAGGTCGGGTATTGTCACATAATTCTGCAGCCAAAATTCGATGGTTTTAACCATATAATCTTCCGTTGGCAAGTAATTATGTGGCGGGCTCGGAAGCAGAGGGTAATTCAGCCACTGTTTATTTATAGCGCCATTTCTTTGCAGTTCCAAAAATTCTCTAGTATCCCTTCGGCGTGGTATAGGACAAAAGGAAGGGTTTACCTGTAATGAATAAGGTGCTGCTTGCCAATGCACCCATAGTGTGGGATGTTTCTCCAAAAGCTTTCTTCTCCACAGAGGTTGTGCAGCTTCGAATTCTTCTTGACTGTATGCGAATGTGTCATGTTTAAAACTTAGCTGCTCATCTGGACTTTTCTTTGTAATCTTCTTTATATATTGTCTTGTTTTCTCTTTCAATAATCCGTACGGAATGTTGAAAGGCTTCATGATCTTTTCCAAGTCCTTACCCTTGATCTTGGCTTCCTTCATTACTTTGATTACTTCATTTTCAAAATTTTCCGTCAATCGGTACACCACTAGTGCCCGCTCCTTCTGACTTATTTCTGCAGTGTATGGCATGGGATGATCATCATGTATATCCGCCATATGCTCATGTATTGGAGAATTATAGATCGGGGGAGATAGAGGACGTACCTCTACCTCATCAGTAGGATTTTCCTTAGCTGGCACTACTGGTGTCCCGATCGTTGCGTTCTGGTTGATTTAGATTTCTAGTTGCTCTATTCGTTCAGTTTTTGCTTTACTTTCCTGTATGGCTGCTCTGAGTGCTTCTTTTGCTGCTAGCAATTCATTACCAATTTCAGCGACATGGTCCATGTTTTCACTGTAGCTTGCTACAAGTTTCCCATGTGCTGTATTCAACTGTTTTTTTAGCTCATTTGTTTCCTGACAGTACGTCCGTTCCCATTCTTCTTTCAATTCTCGCTCTTGTCTCAGCAAATCTGCGTATTATGCCACCTGATCTCTTTATTCTTTTTCTTTAGTTTCGGATGTCTCCTGTTGTTCAATAGGTTGATCATATAACAATGATTTCATCAATTCTTTATTCCTGCTTCGTAAAGTGTCATTCTCTTCCATGTACAACTTTAGCTGTGTCTCAAGTAGAGTGCTTCTAGCCTTCATTCTTTCTTTGTCAGCCTCGCTTGCATCATGTAATCTTTGTAAATCAGCGAGCTGTGCTTGGAGTTGGTGATGCTGAGTCATTAGCGTATCATATTGCGTTTTTACTTCGAGCAACTCCGTGTTTTTGGCTGCTATCTCTTTTTGGGCCTGGATTACTTGTGATGACAATTGTTCGCTCATTATTTGGAATTGACTCTTTTCCCTCATGGCCTTATCATAATCTGCATCTATTTCCATCATCTGTTGTTGGGTATCCATAGCCGTTTGAATCATTTGCTTGACTACAGGCTTCAGCTGAGTGACATCCACATTGAGCCATGTGGTTGGTATACTAGGTTCTTCGCCTGTTGTGACGTCTTTGCCCTGTGCCACATGTAATGTAGTGTCATGGGGCTGCCTAATCTGAAGTTGGATCCTTGGCTCAGCCACCATGTGTTCAATATGTCCTTGAGGTGTATCATCTGGGACCTCAATTACAATCTGCTCTTTGTTTTGTAATAGCTCTGAATCCGTGTTCATTGGAGTTTGTATTTCCTCTTTGATAGGTGGTTTTGCAGAGGTAGCAGTTGTTGGAGCTTCTTTGATGCTGATTTTTGTAGTATCATTCAATTGAATGACATGCTCAGGCTTATTGGAATCTTCTATGTTCTTTTCCTTTTCTTTGTGGTTGTCTGGCGTTACTTCGACTTGATTGATCTCATTCCATTCTTCTTCTTGAGTTTCTGTCCTTATGTCAGTGTCTAGAGTGTCTTTTTCGTGACTGGATTCTGCATCGGAACAAGAATCATCTAAGCCCAGTTTTTTGTATCTCCCAGGTTGTTTTGGGGTCTTTTCTTGACACATTTGTTGTTTCTCTTGACTTGCTTGTCTATAATGATGACCTTGGACATTCAGGTTTACTTGCCCTTGCATGTACTGATGTGTCTCTTCTAGGGCGGCAGAGAGATCTCTCTTGGTAATAGGCATTTGGGTCATCGTAATCTTTGGAAGAATGTGTGTCCGCTTTCATTGGGGTGTAGCTTGGGCTTCTTCCTCTCTTAGATGCTTTGTACCCCTCATGGGCTTTTGTGAACTGGTTCCTGCTTCTTCTACGATAACAGCTGCTTTCTTTTTCTTGGGGACCGTAGCAGATTTGGCATATTTGGCTAGCCCTTCTGAGGTTGGCATCTCACGTAAGCAGTTCTTCATTTCAAGAGCTTCATATATAAGTAATGTCAAAGCCGAACTCCCATTGAGAAACTTCTTATGGCCCCACTTCTTCTGGGCTTCAAATAATCTTTCTTGGACATAGCTAGTCATGTTTACTTTATTTCCCACTTGTCTCATTGCATGCGAGAGTAGTTGTACGACAATCTTTTGTGGTGCGTTATATCTGTGCATACTTGGGAAACAAAAATGTTGGTGCACCAGGCGGACAGCATCTTCAATATCAGTCCTGTTGATATCCAAAAAGGACCTCTTTTTAGGATCATGACATTCCTCTTTGACATTAGTGATCCCTTCTTGATTCCATCCGAAGGCTTTGTTGATTAATTCATGTGTGAATTGAATGGTTTTCCATGTTCCAACTTTCTCCAATACTCGTGCTTCGGGAACCGATATCTTAGTCGCTGCAGGCTGCAGTGTATTCATTACTTGTGTACATCTTTGAAAATCTGGTAGATAAATTGGCAATTTGAGAAATGCCGCTAGGCCTGCCTGTGTCCATACATCCTCGACATGCGGTAATCCTTGTATTATAGTTTTGAAGTCTTGCGACATAATAGGGAAATAATGATCCCTATCCATAATCTTGACAGTGGCCATGAAAATGAGGTCTGACACTGGTTGGTCATCCAGAAACCAATGGCCTCTTGCTTTTGTTATGGATTCGAGGGGAAGAAGCTGGACCTCTTCCTCTTGCGTAGCTTCAGAATTAGTAGATGCCATCTGCACTCAATATAGAATATGAATTAGTGGCCATATACTGTCAGAAATCCTCCTTTATTTGTTTGTCAAAAGCTTGACATTGTTCCGAGTGAATGGTCTCGTCCCTTTCCCGTGGGTGTGAGAAAGGTAATACCTGGGTTATTCCAAAATTTTATAGATTTTTTATGTTTTCATCTGAAAGGAAAAACAGAAAAGTTAGATCATAGCCGAAGTGGTTATTATTTTTTAAGTGATTTTCTTAATGTATGTACAATTGCTCTCTTATTTCCCATTAGGAAAATGTGCTCGACTATCCTGAAATAGAAGAAAGATGTGCCGAATGCTTGGCCTTGTAATGTGGCCCTATCATGCATACTTTGGGACCTGATAACTCCAAATGTGTGCAACTTGAAGTAGTTGGATGATGCATGCAGTTTGTTTTGTCTTTCGGCATCCAAATCTGCTTCATTCTGTTGGGACGTATTGTATCCCTAACATTCCTGATGAATGTGGTTTTTCTCATGTTGTACGTCTGCTCCATCTGCTTCTTGAATCTTGGACTGGATGTTGTTGCAACTGCAGACTTCTTTTCTTTCGTGTAGCTAATCTTCTTTGGTTGTTTTGCCCGTAGACTATATTGGTTCTTCTTATGCTGAGGTTCGTCGTTTCGGTTTAGCGTCTTTGGAGCACATGATTTTGGAATCCATATTTGCACTCGATCCGGTTGGGCGGCTACTACTTTCTTTGGAATCCATATCCTAGCACTTCGTTGTTGACTTTGGTGCTCAAAATGATTTGCTTTGTTATTTGATTTGTTGCTCTGATGTCGAAGATGTTTCAGTTGTTGAAGATATGCATCCCTTTGATCCTTTCTTATCCAAGCTTGTTTAGTGTACGGAATAGGGTATATTCTAATATGTACAGATTTTGAATTACTCAGAGGACTGGTCCCTCTTGTGCATGGTGCTTCACTGAGGTTGGCTTCAGATTGATTGACACTCTTGTGACTTGTTGAATCAGGAGATGGAACGCAAGCAGAATTCAATGTGTCCTCACATGAAGTACTTGAGGAAGGGGTTCCTATAGTGCTATTGAACATACACTCATGATTGCGTCTATTAGAGTGAATTTTTGGCTCTATGCTTGCGGCTTTTATTGGTCGTTCGTCTAGCAAACTGAATACTTCACGATGTCCTATCTTGGCTGAGATGTATCCTAAAGCCAATTGAATGGTCACCTCATATTCGTAAATCCAGTCTTGACCTAACACTACCTCTTCGAGTAAATTCTTCTCCTAGTTGATATCTCTCATCTCTCTCTCTCATCCACTCTTTCCGTTTCTTAATTCGTTCTAGTGCTTCCTGTCTTGCTTCTTCTCGTATCCTTTCCTCCTCAATACGTCTATTCTTGCCCTTGATTAATCGAGACATTGTTTCTTCGGTCAATGGTTCTAGATATTTTTTCACTCGACACCCACTGATATAGTTTGGTAATACTTCTCCATCTAGGGTTGCTAAGCTGATGGCTCCACTTGTCGATATACGATTGATGATTAATGGACCATATTCTCTCTTCTGCAACTTCTTAGCGTGTTTTTTAAAGGTATATACCAAAACTAAATCTCCTTCTTTCAAATTTTTGTCCTTAATGTGAGCATCAAAGTAGGCTTTCTGTCACCGTTTAGCAGCATAAATGCCTGCTACTGCTTGTAACCTAGTTTCGTGAAGCTTTTCTATTTGATCCAATTGAGCTGATAGTTCATGTCCCGTCCACTCGTAAGTGGTTGCTACTCTGAGAGTGGGAATTAAGAAATCAATTGGTAAAATAGCATTTTGTCCATACACTAAGTTAAAAGGAGTAGTGCCTATGGCGGTTTTGTAGGCTACACGAAATGCCCATAAAGCATGATGTAATTGCTTATCCCAATCCGATCTACCATTGTTAACAATTTTTGTGAGAACTGTACACAAGATTTTATTTGAACTTTCGGCTTGTCCATTGGCTTGTGGGTGATAAGGAGCTAATTTCTTATGAATTACCAAGAATTTATTCAATAAGGCTTATATAACTTCATTCACAAAGTGTGTACCTCTATCACTCACAATTTCTATTGGTAGTCCAAATCTAGTGAAAATGTTCTCAAAGAGAAACTTGGCCGTGGTTCTTGCGTCATTTTTCTTGGTTGCTTTGGCTTCTACCCATTTGGTCAGATAATCAGTGGCTACAATTATATATTCGGCATGGGATCCTTTTGCTGGGGGGCTAATAGGTCCTATGCAGTCTATTCCCCATTTAGTGAAAGCTCTGGCACTCATCATGGGTCTTAGTGGCATCTCATCTCTTCTAATTGGATATTTTGTTCGTTGACAAGCATCACATCGTTGCACATATGTTACGGCATCTTGATGTAGAGTTGGCCACCACATGCCTGCAAAGAGGATCATTTTTGCTATTTTATCTGCAGAGAAGTGCCCTCCTGCGGCTCCTGTATGTGCCATCTCTAAAACAGCAAGATATTCGTCTTCATGAATGCACATTCGTAATTGATTATCTCTCCCTTGCTTGAAAAGTTGTTTTCCTATAATGGCATAATCCTTGCTCTGTTCTACAAGTGCACGTTTCCTTGCTATAGTGGCTCCTTCTGAGTATTCTTGGGTCTTTAAGAACTTTACCAGAGGCATGCTCCATCTCGGTGCTACTATGGAGTAGCATAGAGTAGAGTTCTCTTCTGGATTTTGTTCTTGACAGGTTTGGCATGCTGATACATAGTTATGTGCATCCCTCTGCATGGTTGGCCAATAGCCTAATCTCCTCAGGGTTTGCCATGTTCCGTTTGCATTCAAATGAGTTTTCCATTGATTCACATGTGCTTTCTGAAGCCACATTTCCTGTTCCTCCTCTTCAACGCATCTCATTAGCAATCCACTTGAATCTTGGTGATTCAAACTTCCTGCAATGATATGAAGGTTTTTAGTCTTCCAAAGGTCTTGGGTTCGGTTTGGTGTGATCCCATCTTTAGGTCCATGCGTGAGTATAGGGATCAACTTTTCTGCCCATTGGGGGCATACTTCCAAGTTAAAAAGGTATGTATCTGGCAGATCATCTGGTACTCCTATGGGTGGTTCTCCATGGGTCATTCTTGATAAGTGATCTGCTCTTATGTGGGTATTTCCTTTCTTGACTACTACCTCAAAATCAAATTCCATTAGCAATAAAAACCATCGTACCAGCCTTCCTGTATTGCAAGGTTTATTGACTAAGTACAACAGGGCTTGATGATCAATGAAGAATTTGAATTTGTTTGCCAACAGGTAATGTCTGAGCTTTTTCACTGCATACACCATCCCTAGGCCTTCTCTCTCAGTGGTGGTATAATTGCGTTCTGCTTGATTTAATTGTCTACTGGCATAGGCTATAGGGTGGTCTAGCTTTCTTGTATCTGCAGGTTGAGCTAAGATGCAACCAATGGCAAACTTGGAAGCATCCACATGAATGTGAAATGGCTTATTCCAGTTAGGTACTCGAAGGATTGGTGCTGAACTCAATCGATTCTTTAACTCATTGAAGGCTCTCTCACATTCTTTGGTCCAATTAAATTGAGTCAAGAGTGCATAGAGAGGTCTAGCAATTATGGCGTACATATGTATAAATCTTCGGTAGTATCCACAGTGTCCCATAAATGCTTGTACTTCTTTAGCAGTCTTTGGTCTTGGTAAATCCAGAATTACTTTGATTTTGTCTTCATCAGTTGAAATTCCATTTTTAGAGACAATATGTCCTAATATTTTTCCTTGTCGAACCATGAAGACACATTTTTCTGGGTTGAGGCATACTCGGTATTGTCGACACTTGGCAAAGATCTTTTCTAGTTCAGGGATGTGCTCTGATTGTATAGCTGAATAAGTACATAGATCGTCCACGTATACCTCCATACTTTTTCTCAGGAACTCTTTGAATACATGGCACATCAATCTTTGGAAGGTGGCTGGGGCATTCGTTAGACCAAAAGGCATGACTCTAAAGGCGTATACTCCCCATTCAGCTGTGAAAGCGGTTTTGTGTTGGTCCTCAGGAGCAATGGCTACCTGATTATACCCTGAAAAGCCATCCAAAAAACTATAAACTTCCTTCCCTGCCACTCTTTCCAACAGATGATCCGTAATGGGTAATGGGTAACTATCCCTTATGGTCGCGGCATTTACTTTCTTCAGATTGATGCACACTCTTAACTTCCCATTCTTTTTCGGTACAACCACCAAAGGTGACACCCAGTCCGTGTGCTCAATCTCATATATGAATCCAGCATCTAACAACTTATCTATCTCTTCCTTTATCTTTGCTGAATACACATCATTGTATGTATACGGTCTTTGTTTAGAAGGTTTGGCTTCGGATGTCATGGGGATTCTATGGGCACATATAGATGGATCTACTCCTTTCAAATCCTTATAGGTCCAGGCAAAGACATCCCGATATTCCCTTATGAGGTGTATTAACTCTTGTTCTTCCTCCATCGAAACATCCTGTCCTATGAAAGTACATCGCTCCTCTCCTTCTTCTAACGTTACTACTATCTTCTTGGTTTGTTCTTTATTGTCATACGCTGTTCCTGGCTGTGCTTCTCTTTTAGGCATTTGAATAGCAATTTTTCTCTCTTCTACTTCATATTTTTTGAAGTGTGCGGGCACTTCAAATTGGTCTCGAGGCTTGTTTTCTTCACCTTCTGGCTCTTTTTCTAACTCCAGCTCTTCTTCCTGTGTAGGTTCCTGGTTGTTTTCGTTAGCTGTGACACCTATTTTTTGATTTTCATCCTTTGGTTCCATTGGTTCTTGTTCCATCTCAATGCTCTCATAGTCCTCCTTCCATTCTTTCTCTATCACTTCTCCTTCTTCAGCCTCCTGAAGGACTACTACATATAGACTAACGTCATATCCTTCCTCATCAATACACTCGTTCATAGTTATTACTTCTTTGTTCACACATACATCGAGGGTCGCTAAAATCTCCATCCAACCGTGAGGTTCAAACTCTTCATCCGAAAAGACTTGAGGCATGTAAGCTGGATCTTGTACAGACCTAACTACACCTTGCCTTTGCTGCCATCCCTTTCTCCTATCCTCTTCCTTTTTGGCAGTTTGGCATATCCATAGATGAGTGTCCTCGTTCATCCAAGATTTGTCACTAGAACCTATGTTGTGAATTGACTGATCGTCTTCCTCCTTATGAATTTGATTCCATTGTAAGGGGGGAACATCTTGATAAGTATAAGTGTGGAGATTTATTCTCGTGATAGTTCCTTCATGTTGTAGGTATACAACATCTTTTTCCCAATCTTGCACAACCTTTAACTGTCTCATGAAAGGTCTCCCAAGTATCATTTCATAATTGCTCGCCCTTTCAAATTGACATATTGCTAAGGTGTGTTCAAATTCAACACCGCATGTGGTGAAAACTACTCGTTCCAATAATCCCAAGGGTCTTTCTGTGTGTCCGTCTGCCATTTGTATCTTCATACACGTTGGTCTTAAAGCTGGTTTTCCCCATTTCTCCTAGATTTCTCTAGTAGCAATGCCTACACCAGCTCCGGAATCTAAGATGGCTTTGGTGGTATAACCCCTATAAGTAATTGGAAGGCAAGTGTTTCCTTCATCTCCCTCACTAAAATCTCCTACCTTATCCACAGGGATCTTTACTGTGTTTACTTCATCAGATATCCCTTTTTCTTCCGTCTTGATCTCCAATTGACTGGCTAATTTCTCCTTCAAATGTGGTTTAACCTTCAACAATTCTTCTAATGTTAGGGTACAAGGGATTTTTACCTTTTTAAGGTGTTGTATGATATCCGATGTTTGGACTGATGGGTTAGGTTTTTTTTCCTTATTGAGGGGATGCAATACAATTCTGAATTATGTTCGTACTCTCTTGTGTAATTTGGCAAAACCTTCACACTATCATTTTATTCGTTACTTGGATCAATTGGTAATATTTCTTCTGACTTTAATTCAGGTATTGAACCCTCTATTTCCTCTTCCGCTTCTATCTCTTCAAAGGGTGGTTCTATTCCTTCCACTTTCTTCCATCTGTCTTCTTGGACTCTAGCCCACAAATCTTTAGGCCATTCCCCTTCTACTTCGGGAACAATGGATCCTTCCCTTTTATCCTCACAATAATTGCCATTCTGTGTCTTACTTGCTTTGGGTTTTTCGTGGTCATTAGTGATGACACACTCTTGGAATTCTCTTTCGGAAATTCGGGTATTGGGTAATGGAAACGCGGGTTTTTCTAAGGTCTGTTGAGCAACTTCTATTAATTTTTTGCAGATCTCCAACCTCTCTTTCTCTAGGTCACCTTTAGGATATTCTCTTTCATGTTGTTCTATGGTAGGTCCTGCTCTTATTCGTGCCTTGTATGCCTGAATCCACATGGCTAATTCTTCTGGCATGGGATCTGCTAAGACTGATCCAACCTCTTCTTTTTTATACTTTTCATTTTTGTCTTCTTCTTCAATTTTCTGTTCCTCTTTTGGGTTTTGTTCCTTCTTCTCATTCTCCTTCTTCTGCAGTAACTTCTTTTCTTTTATCCTATCTCTATGGTTCTTCCATCTTTGTGTTCTTTTACTTACAACACTTTTCTGAGGTTCTTCCGAGTCTTCAACTCTCTGAGCTGTGGGTGTATTCATCTTTGGGTCACTTTGATTGTGTTTATCAGGTTTTTCTGGGGTCTCTCGAGCTTTGGCTCTTGTTATTGCCTTTAATGGTACAGTGTATTCCTTATCGCTCCCTGATGATTCGATTACTTCAATCACATTGATTTGCACGTTGGATGTAACCTTGTTGGGGTTCTTGGGATAGCCTCTGAAAAGGTGTTCCTTACCACAATCACTACAGTAGCCTTCCCAGAATCGTTGTGGTGGTGGTGGGTTTGGCAATGTACATTCTCTGATATAATGATCACCTCCACATCTGTAGCATGGTCCTCTTGGTACAGGCGGCCTGTTCATAGGTCGGGGTGATATGGTTGCTCTAGGGGCTGTGTACATTAATGACACATAATCCTGCTCATATCCATAAGAACTATCTGATACTTCCATGCCGTAGGCATATGGTTCGTACAGTTGTCCATATTCCATCATAGAGCTTTCATAATTGGGATATGCTCCTTGACTATGGTCGTAAGATGAGTCATATGGTTCATTACTAGCCAACGGTGTGGCTGGGACTATCGCTCTCTCTAGGTTTTCTTCAGGTTGAGCTATCTTGACTGGGACAACGTTCTGAGGATGGGGCGGTTGTTGTCCTAGTACTGGTTGTGGTTGGGTGTATCCTTGATATGCATATGGTCGTGGCACTGGTGCCTGCTGCTGATAAGTAGGGTACCTCCAAGCTTCACCTCCTTGCTCTCTCTGAGGGTATCCATAAGGTCTCATATATGGCTGTGCTGGCCTCGATTGCCTATTGTATGGGCAATTTTCTGTACTGTGATTTGTATATTTTTGTTATATACTGCAATATTGTAGAGGTCCTGGGACGGCGGGTCTATTATAAGCATAAGCAAGTGATGGGACAACTCCTCTGGTGCATACGTGAGAGGGATGATCACCTCCGCACAGCATACATCTTCTAAGCATGGGCACTCTTATAGGGTTATTGGGGTAGTTCCTCTGTCCTTGAACGTTCAGCTTCTTTGCTACCAAGTCGGCTATTTCCTCTACATTGTTTTTAGGGTTTGATGTGCTACTGCGAATCTTCACTTTTCAAGCTTCCTTGAGGTATTTTCAGGTCTTCTGCTAGGTTGTCTTCCAGGTCTATACATTCCTTCATGCATTCTTGCAAAGTTTGAACTCTCTTTACATATACCATAGATCTTAATGATCCGTTCAATAATCCTTCCAAAAATAATGACACCATTTTATTTTGGGTAGGTCTCTCTTCCAGTGGGCATCTGTCCACATACAGCTTGAATCTTCTTGCTGCCAATCTTACTGATTCTGTAGGGGCCTGCTTAAAGCTATGGATCAAAGATGATGAGTTGTTTTTAATTCCCGACTTAGTGAATTCCTCAATCATTTCTTGATAGAATTGTTCCATGTTTTGAAAATTATTAGGGTCCAATGGTTGGAACCATGCTAATGCAGTGTCTGACAAAGTAAGACCAAAGGACTCATATTGGATCAAAAAATCTTCTACTTGTTCGGCTCTGATTACTTGTTTAAATTCGGCTATATGATTGTAAGGTTCACTAGAGCCATCGTAGTGGTTTCTCATGCATTTGGCAACTTGGATTGGCCTTAATCTTCTTCCTGGTTCGGGTGGTCTAGGCATTACTGGGAAAATTGGTCTTCCTATGGGTATGCCTGGTCCTCTTGCTAGCGGTGGTCTGACTGGGGCAGGAATTCCATGTCTTGGGTCAACAGGTGGTTGAGGTCGGTAATTAGGGTTATTTGCAGGCATTGCAAACTGCACATGTGGTCTAACCGGGATTTGGGTTTGTTGTGTTTGTTGTGTTTGCCCCGACTGTTGATATGAGTCATTCTGAGACGTTCCAAGTGGGTTTCGTGAAGTAGTGGCTTGGTCCCTAGGGGGAAACACTGGAATATTCTGATATTTCAACTCGGCTCGTTCTAATTCCGTTAAGGGCCAATATCTTCTCTGATTCTTATCCAAATATGTGATGATGGTGGGGAAATCAGGATCTTGTAACTCATAGATGGTGACAGGATTAGGGGCAGCTTCCCATATTGAAGAATGTGCTCTAAAAAGAGGCTTCATTCCATTGATCAAGTATACATCCATTAGGGAGTCATCTTGAGGAATCAGGTCTCCTCTCCAAACCCTAGCAATAGTAGATCTCCCTCTAGGTGTAGTTACTCGCTCCTCATTCCCTTCCCCATTTAGGTTTGAAGCATTGTTTTCTTCCCCATGTTCATTAATGTTTTCCGGGTGTTCGGTGACAACATACTGGATATCTCTTTTGTCCATGTAAGTTCCTCCTGCATACTTGACTGCTGGTCTAGGCACTATGTAAGCCTCTGAAGCCTTCTTTAGTCTGGCCACTGATCTGTTCAGACCATCCAAGTATTTGGGTATCTCATGTTGGTTGGTGGTCACATATTCTAAAGAGGTCCGGTACTCTCCCTCAATAATTGACATCATGCCAATCATTGGCACTGTGTTCTGCATATCCTCTAAAGCCATGGGAATTTCTTCCTCTGACTCACTGGAGGTCTCCGAGTAATGTGAACGGCTGCTTGGCTCGGCTACACTACCTACAGAAGAGATTACACTTCTTCGGCTTCCTAGGGTTCTTCCAGATCTCAGGTTCATCCACTTAACAGCTCTGATCAGTCCTTGCTAACCTCTAGCCTCTAGAACTCTTCACTATGGATTAGAATTCTAGAAAAATTTTGGCTGGGAATTGACTGAAAATGAACTTTTCACGTCACGATACTTGACTTCAAAGTTACACGATACACGATCTTTGAACACAAACGATACACGATACTTGATCGATAGACCACGATACACGATACTTCTCAAGTATCGCGATCTGCAAACCACGATACTCGATACTTCAAGAGGACGATACTCGATACTCCAGAAAGACGATACACGATATCTGAGCCTCACGATACTCGACACCTGAGCACAAACGATACACGATACTTCTGAAGTATCGCGATCTTTCCAGTCGCGATACACGATACTTGTCCAAATGCGATACACGATACTTCACAAGTATCACGATCGATAGACCACGATACACGATACTTCTCAAGTATCGCGATCTGCAAACCACGATACTCGATACTTCAAGAGGATGATACTTGGACCACACGATACACGATCTTTGATAAGTATCGCGATCGGTGAACGACGATACACGATACACGATACACGATACACGATCTCTGGCAAGTATGGCGATCAGTGAACAACGATACACGATCTCTGGCAAGTATCGCGATCAGTGAACAACGATACACGATACACGATACTTGTGAAGTATCGCGATCTTTGCAATGCGATACACGATATCTGGGAAATATCGCGATACTCGACCACAGGAGATCACGATACCTGTCAGGTATCGCGATACTCGACCGCGGGAGAAAATGATACTTGACGCTTTTTTTCAAAATTTTTGAGAGATTTTTAGATTTTGAATCAACACACTTGTTTTCTATGCTATGCTACTCTTTCCTCACTCTCTGTATCACTCAAAACACCTTTTTTGCCCCCTGTAAGTCTTCCACGATACCTAACGCAGATTGTTTGTCACTGATATCTAATTTGTGAGTGATTAAAATGATCAGTAATTGAATGGCTTACCTTGGATACTCTTCCCCAACTCTCCTATCACCCCTACTTGCTCAGCGCAACTCTCGATTGCCGTGTTGATCAGACACGATACTCGGCAGCTCCTCCCACGATACTTGCTTTGAGCACAAGTGAAGTCCAAAAGACAAGTTTTTGGGTTTTTATACTTTTTGAAAAATTCTTCCTAGTTAAAAGGCTGAAAGAACAAAGAGAAAGGAGAATGGAATCTAGTCTAACTTCCTATTGCTCCTAATCTACTCACTCCACACACTTTCCTAAACTAACAACTCACTACACACACTCCAAGAATGAGAAGTAGTAAGTGCGGCTGAAAGTGACTTACCAAAGAAGAGAAAATCACCACTCCTCCTCTCGCTTCAATGCCAAAAGCTACTTACCATCACACGAATGCCTCGGTTTGATTCGACACTCCCCGACAATGGCGCCAAAAAATGTGTTGACCTAAGTACCAACTTAGGAACTTGTGGAGAAAGAGACTATACCTCAATCCCCCTCAAGTGCATATAGTGGGGATTCACGCTTTAATTATCAATCCGATGAGTATACAAACCTAGCCGAGTGTATGAGGACATGCATCCAAATGATGCTCAATGCAAATGAACTACTCAAAGAGTGCAAACAAGGCAAAGACTAATCCAAACAAGCTTCAACTGGCAGTCATGGTGTCATGATACTTGGTGCAGCAGCCAACAGTAATTTGAGCTTTTCTCTCAGCTCTGAACTCCAAATATAGCAAATAGCATATGCGTTTTGAAGCTCTTGAGAAGACGCATCCAATGCCGACTCAATTCTGACACTCCTACTTCAAGTTATGAGCAAAATACTGAGTCGCGGGAAAACCTTCCTACACTTCAACACTTCCTACACCTCGCACACACCTTAACAACAACAAAAAAACACTTTTATGGATAGACAACACTTCCTAACACTCTTTCCAAGCAATACACATGCACACAAGCTCACAAAGAAGAAGATACAGAGGGAAGAAGACACAAATTCGAATTTCTGTGCTCTTGATTCTCACAATGGCAAAAAGTCTTTACAAAGAGTCACAATTTGACTTATATACTAGTGCCCTAGAAATGGTCCTTTCACACAAGAGACCGGCACTTTATTCACTAAAAGACTAATTCCTACTATTTTACATGGGTAAGTTTCTAATCTTCTGAGGGGATGCATCTAGAGGACTCCTCTAGTGCATTTACAACGGAAAATATATTACAAGAATGGTTATAATACAAAAATTGGTTGTCCAAATCGGAAAAATTTTGGGGCCCGTCTTTTTCTCTGCCTTGTGCTCTCTTTAGCTCTGCAACAATAATGCACATGCATATGCATATATACATGCTTACATGCAAACACACACATACATATACACACATAGACACACATACACACATAGAGAGAGACACACACATACACACTTATATATGCACACACACACACACATGTAAAGAGACATACACACATATACACATACATGCATACATATGCATACATAATGTATATGCATAGCATACATACATACTTACATGCATACACACACATACACACACACATGCATACATATGCATACATAATGCACATGCATATGCATAGATACATGCTTACATGCATACACATACACACATAGACACATACACACACACATAGACACATACACACACATAAACACATATTTACTCATAGACACATACACACTTACACACACACACACATCCAGACACATTTACACACACACATACACATGAATACAGACACATATATAGATACACATGTATATACACACATAGACACATAGACACATAGACACATAGACACATAGACACACACACATACACACATAGACACACACACATACACACACATACACACACATAGACACATACAAACATATATATGCATACACACACACACACACGTAGAGAGACATACACACACATACACATACATGCATACATATGCATACACACACACACACGTAGAGAGACATACACACACATACACATGCATGCATACATAATGCATATGCATATGCATACATACATACTTACATGCATAAACACACATATACACACATGCATACATAATGCACATGCATATGCATACATACATGCTTACATGCATACACACACATACATATACACACATAGTCACACACACACATGTAGAGAGAGACACACACATACAAACATATTTATGCACACACACATACACGTAAAGTGACATACACACACATACACATACATGCATACATATGCATACATACATACTTACATGCACACACACATGCACACACACATGCATATATATGCATACATAATGCACATGCGTATGCATAGATACATGCTTACATGCATACACATAGACACATGCACACACATAGAAACATACACACACATAGATACATGCACACATATACACACATACACACACATAGACATGCAGATTTACACATACACATAGACACACACACATAGACACACACACACACATACACAAACACACTTACACATGCATACACACAAACATACACACATAGACACACACACACTTGGCCAAGGGGGCTTGAGCAGACAAGGAATCTTGAGGAAAGAAGACCAAAGAGAAGGAGTAGGCTTAGACATGGGCTTGATTATACAGGGAAGCTAGAGGAGATTAGTTAAAGAATAAGATCTCAATAAAATTTCAAAACTTTATTTTTATATATAGAGATTTTCATCACCACACTCATTGTATATAATCGATTTATGTAGCTTTCAACCCAATTTTGTGCAAGTTAAGGAGTCCTTGAGCTTAAGGAGCATATGTTTCAAATTTCATAATTTTTGGAGCTTGTTTGGGCCCTCAAAGTAGCTTAGAAACCTATTTTTTAACTAGGCTAGAGAATAGGTCTGAAAGTGGTCAAAAGCTAGTCAAAAACTATAAAAAAGGCTAAATAGATCATTTTGGGGTTCCATAGTTAGAGATTGAGATTTCCTTTGAGCATTGTAAATATTTCTTGAGTTCTTTAATAGAAGATTCCATTGTTCCACTCTTTGTCTTGCCCTATGTGCATATGTATGTGTGTGCACTTCCTAGTGCTTCTCACTCACTCACTCTCACTCACTCACTCACTCACTCACTCACTCACTTACTCACTTGTACACTCCTATTACTCATGATCATCATATCATCCTCAGGTCTTGGGAGATTGACATTTATGAGGTGGATCTTCACCCCAATGGTATTTCCATTGTGCTAGAAAGATACATGGAGTTAAAGATATCAAATCTTGGAGAGATCAAGTACTTTTCAAGTATTGAATTCATCTACAAAGAGGATGGCATATTTCTCATGCAAAAAAAATATGTACTTGATCTTCTTTTAAGTTTTGGAATGTTTAATTCCAAGCCCATAGTCAATCCTTTGGAAGCCAATGTGAAGTTTGTGATCATGAAGAAGAGGAAGTCAAGAATGTCACAATTTATAGCATTGTTGGATCCTATATGCAACTATCATAAGACATGATTTGGCATATGTAGCAGTTGTTCTATCTCAATACATGTAGACACT
The DNA here is from genome assembly GCA_020310875.1 of Ceratopteris richardii. Lineage (NCBI taxonomy): Eukaryota > Viridiplantae > Streptophyta > Polypodiopsida > Polypodiales > Pteridaceae > Ceratopteris > Ceratopteris richardii. The sequence goes on along the minus strand of CM035424.1, from coordinate 169,565,906 downwards.
CTACATCTACGTGCAAGGAAAATGTTTAGATATTTGAAGGGAACAATAAATGAATCTCTCTTCTATCCTTATGAAGACGATTTGTAGGTCAACACCTACTCTGATGTTGATTGAGATGAATCCAAGAATGATAGAAGGAGTAGAAGTAGTTATGTGGTTATACTCCAAAGAAATACTATCTCTTTGTGCTCCAATAAATAGTCCAAAATAGCCCTCTCACCTATTGATGCAGAGTATAGGACATTATCCCAAGTGTCTTGTGAGATTATGTGGATAAAGAAATTGTTTGTGGACTCTAACTTACTAGTGGATCAAATTCAAAATCCTATTTTTCATGAAAGATTAGAGCATATTGAATTGCATTTTCATTCCTTTGTAGAAGTGATGAGGCAAACATGTTTTTTGGGGAAATGTGCATTCATAAGGAAAAAATAAACAAAAATTTCCATAGCAAACAACAAAATCATTATTTGCATTAAGGCCATACATAAATATTGGTTGTATTATTTCGTGTTTAGATAAATTGAGACCCCTTTGGGAGTTTGTGAAAAAGGTAGGAGTACACATCAAATCAAGAAGTTGCTTGAAAAAGCCAAGGAAGGAAGGAGCAGGAATCACACAGCTCCAAAGAGCCCTAAAGTCCCTATTAACCTATTTTGATCCCTAGGAGCATGATTTCATGTAACTTTCACCTCAAATGTCCATTTTTTTGAGCTCTACTGATCTTTGAAAAGCTTGTTAGACTTTAAGATATATGCTTTTTTGAATTTCATTCTTCTATGGGAATGGGGATTCTAAGGATTTTTCTAGCAAATTTTTGCAAAATCATGGGTGTTTCAAAGAGCATAGGGAGGCTTGAAACACTCAAAAGAATCACAAGGAGCCAATGCCACATGCTAGAATCAAGGGGGAAGAGATTCATTGCACTTAGAAGGCATCTAAATTTACAAGTATATTGGCTAAACAAGGATTTTGTAAGTGTTAGCATAATATCCGACCATTTTTTTTGTACAACATCTAAAGAAGCTTAGGCGAGAGAAAGCTATTTGTGCACTAGGTGGAGTCTAAGTAGTCTAGGTACACTTGGACTTATGATTCTTCCTTTTTCATTATAACTTTAAGACATAACATAGTGCATTGAAGAACCCAAGGGTAGGCGCTAACTCATAGAATCTCTTTTAGTTTCAAACAAAAAAACAAAATCTAAGTGAGAAAAGGGTTTAGCTTGGGACGAATTAGGTGCAAGATCTATAGACACTTAAGATATGGGTGAGTGCTTAAGAGTAGGGGAAGTTTCATCCCATCTAACAAGAGAACCACAAACATAAGTGTTCATGCTTCTTGTTTAGGCTCATCAAGTGGGCCATATTCAAAGTTAGTGGAAATGACTACATCTGAGATATGCATAGGCCTAACTTAAGTATGGAGATCATGTCCACTATTGAGGGAGATTATCACACCTCCTCATAGTTTGTTTCTTCAAACTCCATGGTGCATCTATCTATTTCGATGGACTCAATTGCTTTGTAGTGAAGTTTCAATGTACACATGGGACTAAAGTCATATTGAAACCAACACTTAAGTTTAAAGGGGGTTTTTACATGGACAAGATGGAGGGTCTTTATATGGTAATTGATCAACTATAGAAAAGCACTAACTTTTTGCAAGTAGTGGAAGACAAACCAATGACTAATCACAGGATTCTTGAAAAGAGATTTGGTTCCTCAGGATGATGTGTTTATGCTCCTGTTTGACCATAATCTTTGCCCTTTCACTAAGCTCTAACTTCTTTAACTTTGGCTTTTTAGGACTCATTGGGGTTTCGTCCAACACTTCTCCCTCATTGATTTCTTCCTCTCTTGACTAAAATTTTGGTGGGCATTTTGGACGAGCGTGGGTTTTGGTGCACAATTTTCAAGTGCTAGGTATGTGTGATGTAGTAGATGAGTCAACACTTGCAAAAACCTCAAAATAGGTAGATGGTAGCTTTTTGAAGACTATTTTTCCTTTTGTGAATACTTTTCATGTGCAAATTTGGAAAGATAAAGAAATATTTTGCTAAAAGAAAATAGATTTGTAGTTTCTATGGAAAACTTGGAAAGTCTTGTAGAAATCATAACCCTAAAAACCAATCTTTGCTTATTTCTAACTATCTAACTACATATTGTAATTGAAATAAAGGTGAAAAAGATAAAGTGCAATCAATTCATAAGCACAAGTGCACCAATGACAACATATTGCAATGGTGGAAAAGTGTTTGGCATAGACCTACATATGCATCCAAGGTACCCGGGTCAAGTAGGAGAAATTGTGCACAAAATGTCAATCCGTGGAATGAAAAATAGATGGTATGAAGACCCATGTGAGGTGACTAGTAGGCACACACATCCACAACAAAAGATAGACAAGCATGCACACACATGCTCAAGAGTAGACAAGAGGCAAGAGGGCTCCAAGAAGCTTCTTATATTGCTAAAAGATGAAGTGATCTAAGTGAAGTGAACCCTAAAATGTGAGAGCCCTTTCACTTTTATATATTTTTGAAGTGCTATCTCCACACTAAATTGTTTAACTAGTTAAAACATAATCTTAGGGCTCATTTGAAGGCTCAAATGAAAAATAAAATTGTGAGAAAAATCATGAAGCTTATTAGAGTGCTGTGAGGCTTGACTACTTCTCGACCTTTACAATATGGTCTAGTGACTTTAGGCAAAAATACAAGCCATTTTACATGTATTTCATGCATAAATTGGGGAAATTCATAATGTGAAGTGGATATTGAGTTGGAAAAAATTAGTAGATCCCTTCCTCTTTCACTCTCTTGCTTCTACTTCCCTTAGACCATGGTTTTTACTTTAGCTTTGAATTTGCAATTTCGGGCACTTTTGGAGCATGCTCCAGCTATGGATCTTGCCCATCCCAAGAAGTTAACCATAGGTTGACTCGATTCGGAATTGTTAGTGATTCTTTACATTGTAGCATGATTGATTGGATGTTGATACGTCCAGTCTTTACAATCTTGTATATACTTGACTACATCCTTCCCCATGGTTAGCCAGTGTACTCCATCTCATTTCAAGTTGTGCATAGTTCTTAATGGGAATAGTGAGAGTCAAGGATATTCTTGTGGGCTCTTTCAATCAACACATGATGCTCATTATAATACACACAACAATACAAAATTCCTTGGTTGCCTTGATGATATATACAACTTGCAATGATATGGAATTTCTTAGCTTCTTTGATTCACTTTTGTGACACTCTAACATTTGGGTGGCGACGTCCATATGTGAGAGCAAGAACCAAGGGCTCTACTAAATTTGGGACAAGTTACACATTAAATAGATATGCATATGGGATTTCATAATTGAAAACACTAACTTCTCTATTGTTTAGGTGAGACAAGTGGTCTAATCATACATGGTTCTTTCCTTTCTTTATGACAACCTCAAATTCATATTCCATTAAGATAAATAACCACCTTAATAACATCCTAATGACATAGGGTTTGTTTACTAAATACAAGAGTGCCTATTGGTCCACACAAATTTTGGATTCTTTAGACACTAATCAATATTAGAAAAAGGATTGGGTACCTTTTCGAAAAATTTCTGAGCCACTTTCATCGTTCTCATACACATGTCCAACTTCTCTCGTTCAAGATTAGCTCTGTGGATGGGTGGTCTTTTTGCTATACTATATTGATAAGATTTGAGTAATATCTGTAGGTCCTTAGGCATTGATTTTGCCAACACCAGACCTGCATGCTATCTCTCTTGTTGGAGACTCGCTTTATTTCATTCCTTAGTTCTAACTTTAGGAGTTTATCCCATAGTTTAGTCATTATTCTCCTTGTTGTATGTGTCATAAACATAGTCATAATTCACATCATTGCTCCTTGGATTTGTTGCAAATGAAATTGGCACTAAGGATCTCCAAGGGTTTTCCTCCATTATGTATTTCAATGGCACGACTTGATTAGGATGAAGAGGCTATTATCCTAGCATATGTTGTGTAGGATTTTGCTCATAGTGTTTGTGCCTTGGTGTAGCTCAGTGATGAGTAGCACCTCCTTTAATGTCAATCCGGGAAGACATGAGGATGGTATGAAGACCTCGAGCAAGTGAAGGCACAAGTGCGTGAGTGAGAAGCACACTGACATGCACACACATACACACACACGCGCACACAAGGTAAGGCAAAGGATGAGAAGCAATGGAGTTCCTTAGATTACTTTCAAAAAGCTCTTACAAGTTCATTTCGATTACAATCCAACCTCAAAAATGAGCTCTCTAGCTCCTTTTATAGTTTTTGACTAGCTTTGGCCCTGTCCAGACCTAGTGTCTGGCCTAGTTAAAATTTAGGTTCCAGGGCTTATTAGAGGGCTCAAACGAGATCTAAAAAATATGAAAATTGGCAGGTAGATACTTCTAAAGCTCCTCAAGCTCAAGGACTCCTTGTCTTGCACAAAATGGAGCTACAAAAATACGAAATGATATTTACAAGGGTTTCAGTGATGAAAATCACTATTTGTGTAGGGGTTTTCTCTATTGATTTGTCATACATACCTTCGAGCTCCCTACTTGCTCTTTCTTCTTGTGTGTCAACTCCTTGATGTCTGAAAAATTTAGGTGGCCTACTTGCCAGATCTTCTTTGACTGCCATGTCTGCTTGTGCTGTCCCTTCGCTCTGACTCTCTTCGTCTTGTGGCTCCTTCGGTTCCCTGACTGCTGCCAACACCCCCCCCACTCTCGCGTCTGTCGCCCCTGACAGACCCTTGTCTAGAGGATTTTTGAACATAATATTGGACGACATCGGAGGCTAGGTGGTGTTCTTCGAGTCGTAAGCCGCGTGCTAGATCTGTGAGCAAATCATCCCAATTCACAGGTCCGGGAACATCTGGATGAGGCACCCTCAATTGTTCTGAGTGAATAGTTCTCTCCACAGCAAATAATTGGAGGAGATGTGATGGTCTGGGTATAAAGATTTCAGAGTGGTATTCCCAGAATCCTGTGATGAACATCTCCTCAAATGTCTGTTTAAAGCAGGCTGGGAGGTACTTGATTCTGGCGTGCCAAGCCTATATTACTTCAATTGATGGGGTGGTACTCATATCGTACACCAGATCCTGGTTTCCTGTCACGAAGCCTGCTCCTGAGAAGTGGGGGTCCTTAATATTCTTAAACGTCCTGAAAGTGATCAGCATTAATTCAAATATTTTCATACACATCTGGGCCATCACATCGGGATTATTGCGTAGCTGAATGCTCCAGTGTCTGATTGTAGAAATCATGTAGTTCACCGTGGGGGGTCCTCGTGGAGGTGCTAGATAAACGTAATTTAACCATTTTGCGCAGGCTTTGATGTCTCTGACGGCAATAGTGAATTCAGGCCAGGTGCGTCGTCGAAGAACTGGAATGTAACAAGGATTATATTTAATAAACAACGGCATATTATTCCAGGTTCGGACCATTTCTGGATATGTTTCCAAAAGCCTGATCCTCCAGGTGGGTTGATGGATGGACCCACGCTTAGCACTTTCCGGTATATCATCTGGACCAAATTGTGTAGCAAATGTGGGAGGCTTGCCGCATCGTCGTTGAATTTCGGCGTTGTAATCGGCCAAAAGTATGCAGTATGGCACATATTGGTCATTATTGGTGCCGATCCATCTATGATGAGACATGCTTCTGAAATATTCTGACTTTATGACAGTTTCTTCTAGGTTCGCTAGTGATTGGATCTGAATGGCCACCCGTTCTTCGTGGGTGTTCGCTGTCTTTTCCAGTGTCTGAAGCCACTCGGGTGCTTCCACTTCCAAGGTGTCTAGTCCCTCTGAGGTTCGTTGCCCGCCTAGCATTGGCATAGGAACATACGGTTCTTCGTACGAATCATCTACCTCAATAGGGACCAACTCTTCTGTCTCTGGTTCTACTACTAGAGAGGGCTGCCTCTCGTATGTCAGTAACCTCTTTTGTAATTCTGCCACCTGCTCAGTTAAGGCCTTTACCTTGTCTGAGGTAGAGGTTGATGGGACACTCTTCGGTTGTTCTTCGTGTTCCTTAAGTCTGCTCCGTAGTGTGTCACGTTCTCTTTCCAAGTCATCATGGGCTTCCAGGAGATCTGCATAGCTTTCCAAAATGGTTTTCATCGTCTCCGAGGGAACTGCTTTGAACTGCTCTGGATCTATCTCGTGGGGAGAGCCTTCCATTGCCGCTTCCAGATTCTCTTCATTTTGTTTCTGCAGTCTCTTGTTCTCTTCAAGTGCCATGGCCATATGTTTCCTGAGTAACGCCAAGTTACGTCTGACTTGTAGGTTATCGGCCTGGTATACTTTGAGCAAAGCTTCTAGTTGTTTGACACCTGATTCTATCGATGGTTGGGGTGCCTCCAATAGTGTTTGGTGAGCCTGCTCAAGCGTTGTATAACATTGATTCACCTCTGCATTTTCCTCTTCCAGCATTTTAAATTGCCTTTGTAAGTTCTGGTGATTTGTTGTCAGTTGTTGATACCGGCCGTCCAGAGCTCTGTACTCATTTTGAAGCTGATATACACATTGATTTAATGCTAGAAATATACTATTTACATTAAATGATGCAAGGAGGGGTGAAGATGCAGGGGGAATGGGGGCGGGAAGGGGAGTTGTGAATGATGTGGATGCAAGTGGAGATGTGGGTGGAGGGGGTATGGGAGATGGAGGTGGCATGGGGGGAGGGAGCGGTGCAGTGGCAGGAGATGTTTCCATAGTGTCAAATGTTTGAGTGACCATGTAGATGGGGATCGTGGGTGGGGTGGATGTGACGTTAGTGAAGAGAGTGGTGAAAGTGGGCATGGTGAATCCCCCGAATTGGATTCCCGGAGAGAGTGGAATTCCCATGACGATTGTGGTGGTAGTGGATGTGGTGGTGATAGTGTCATGTGGTGGAGTGAGTTGTGTAGTGAGAGGTGGGGATGGTGGTGACAGTGGTGCTTCCTGATGTTCGTCTGCTTGCATTGTATCTCCTGGTGCTGATACGTTGATATGAATTTGTTTCCCGGACCTCATGGGACGGGCGGGAACTCTTTTCTCAAATCGGTGAATGTAGGCCATTGCCTCATGAATGGCCTCATCCAATCCTACTGCGTCGGCGTGTAGGTTTATGGACTCGATGAACATGTCATCCACGCCTTCCTCTGCCAGCAATTGGTTCATGAGTTTCTTGCCTGCTTCCAGTGACATTTTATGTTGTTCTTGAACTAGCTGCATGGTTCGATATAGTCTTTTTATTTGTGCCGAATACGCGGGGGCACTTGCTAACTCTGAAAGTTCATCATACTCTTGTTCTTCGTAGGCTTCTTCCTCTTGTTCGGTCTCTTGTTCATCGACGTCGACTTCTACAACTTGCGGTCGGGTGGGGGCTGATGTTGTTGTATGGGGTTGTGGTTCCTGAGCTCGCTCTGTTTCCATTTCGAGATTAGAGTCATAGATTAGTCTAGCCACGTCTTCATCCGTGAGATCATTGAGAGTAAAGCCCTGTGGAAATTCCAAATCTGAGGGTACGAGTGGAAACACCAGATTGGGTCCCTCTGTACTTGGTCTTGGTAGCCGAATGGTGAATGGTCTAATGCGTCGTGTCTGGGGAGGGGTAATTTCTGGTGTAGTGGTGGCTCCCCTTGGTTGAGCGCAGGGTAATTGGACTCCCCCTCTCATCTTCTTTGATGGAGGACCTGCCGCTGATAGCCTTCTCTGGAATTCCTGGGCCCGGGACCATACAAGTGCCCGCTGAATAGGCACGTCATAGGCTAGACATCGATAGATTATCTTGGTCAAAGCACAACATCCGTGAAGTACATTTTTCTGCTTCTTGTTCCACCGTTGATGGGCTAGGTGAATCTGATCTATGATCCAATGTGGTACGTTGATAGGGAGGCTTTCTGTCTCTGCCAAATACAAGCTAAACCATATCTTCTTTGGGGGCATGGTGAATCTTTCCTGGGCGGGGAAAGCAAAATGCTGCATGATGGTCCGTAGGTGAAGAGCGATGGTCGGTGTCATCACTACCATATCCTTCAGCTTATTGAGATCTTTATGTTTCATTCTGCCTGGAACCATTGTTTCCTTTTCAGTAGGAATGTGCATACCATACATGCCCAATGCTTCTCGTACCAGGTTGAGGGTCAGTTTGAATCTTTTAAGTTCGTGCCCCGGCAACAGTGAGGGTAACACAAAGGTGCTGTCGCCTCCCTTGGCCCTGCTCGGAGTGATGGTACTGATAAGATAAGAACAACGCAAGAAATCCGGCTTTGGTAAGTGGGCCCTGAAATAACTGTCCAAGCCAGCTTTGGTCCATACTGAACGCATTACTTCGGCATTCTGATAGCTCTCAAACTCGCGCGTGAAAAAATGGTAGCGTCCCCATTTACCATTAAACTCCAATTCAGCTTCCCAAAAATAGGTTCCATCACCCAATGGTCCTGCAACATCACTGAACCAATGAGCGTGTTTGCCCACTTGAGAAGTGTGCCCCTGGGGAGGATCCTGAACTAGGAGTACATGCACAGCTTGAATTTCTTGCGGTCTTTCGGTAAGATGTGGTTCGAGGAGGAGTGTTTCTATATCCACAATCTGTGCGCTGGATCCGGCGTGAGAACTAGCACCTCCGGCTTCTGCCATGGCCCTGCTTGCTTGTTGGTTCTGTGAGAATATAGAACCAGGTGTTAACATTGTAATGGACAGAATAAACCCGTTGTTGTCCCTGTTACAACATTAACATGAGGTAGATGATGAGTCAGTGGTTAGTAAGTGCACGATGACAGTGTGTGTAGTTAGTGCCTGGATAGTCCTAGGAGCTAGATGGAAAGATGCACTGTCTGACTAATGCAGTTAGTAAGTGGAGATGAATTCACATATTGGGGTCGGGGGGTTTATTACAAGTCTTAGGTTGCCAAACACCATGAATGGCTTTTGGTCTTGGTTTTGTGGAGATTCGGGAAGGTTGCACGAATAATTCTGCTGGGAGTTGTTGTGTCATTGGGACCCATTTACTAGTGAGTCTGTGCGTGCTTCTAGGTGGTAGTGTGTTCGAGTGTATCAGACAAGAGTGGGTGGCGACTGCTTGAGCGAGTGAACCCTGTCGGGTATGAAGTGAATTGTGTGGGAATAGTTGAGCCCGCAAGCAAGCCTTAGGCACCCAAATTTGTCTTGATGACCGCCTTCATCGACTTCTTGGGTACCCAAATGGATTTCACTTTCTCAACAGAGGTTTTAGGAGTCCTCTTATTAGCATCAAGTCGTTGATTACTAATAGGAAGTTGAGACCGTTGTTGCGACTTAGTTACGGTCAGCAGCTCGTCTTTCCGCACCCACATTTGTTTCATCGGCTGAGTTGTTCTGCTTCGCGCGTTCTTTTGATCTCTCGCCTGGAGAGTCTTCAGTGATTGATCTGCCCTTAGTTGCTGCCTCCTTCTGGCCTTTGGAAAAGAAGGGAGTTCCATTGTGGTTCTGACTCCTTCTTTGAGATCTTTGTTCTTCTGTATCACATAGCCTTGGACAAGAACAGCATGGTCAACTTCATGTGTACCCCTGGAGGGACCAGGAGTCTGTGCCTTTCCTAGTTCCTTGAGTGCTCCATTATTTAACTCAATTGTAATTCTAGTTTGATTCACCCATACCTGAAGAAGTCCACTTCTTAGGTTTAAGTTGACTGCTTGGTCATAGATCCAGTCTTGACCCAAGACAAGGGGTTCAGTGAGGTCCTCATCTTGACATACTAGTACTTTAACTGTCATTGCCTCATCATGAATATAGAGGGGAAGTTCCACCTCGCCCATGCAAGGGGTTTCCACGCCTCCCAATCCTATGAGATATGCTTCCACAGGATTGACAGTTAATTGCAACTCTTGACAGTAAGACAGTTTAACAGCACTAGTGGCTGCCCCTGAGTCAATTAAGGCTCTTACCGTCCTTGCACTCTTTCCTTGTCCTATATCTAAGGTTATGAAAGGACGTCAATCAGTTATCCTATGTGAGCTAACACCTAAAATTTCACACATAGCCACGTCATATCCTTGATCTGCATATGCATCTTGCCTAGGGTGCTCTCTACCTTGTCTCCTTAATTTCATTCTCCGTATGCGCTCTAGGGCTTTTGCTTGAGCTTCTTCTCGAATTCGCTTTTCTTCCTCTTTGCGTTTCTTAGCAGTATTGAGTCGACTTAGCATTTCCTCTGTGAGAGGTTCCTGATACAACTTGACTCTGCATCCGCTGATATAACTTGGGAGAACATCGCCTTCTAATGTGGCTAGTTGCACTGCTCCACTTGTTGAGATTCTGTTAATGATCATGGGTCCGTAGCCTCTCTTCTCCAGTTTCCTCGCATGTTGCTTCAGTGTGTAGACTAAAACTAAGTCGCCTGCCTTTAAACCCTTATCCTTCACGTGGGCATCAAAGTATGCCTTCTGTCGTTTCTTAGCTGCATATATCCCTGCAACTGCCCTTAGTCTTGTTTCTCCTAATCGTTCAAGGTCAAAGAGTCTAGAGGAGAGTTCATGACCCGTCCATTCGTGCTCTTGTGCTACCTTCAATGTAGGTATCAAGAAGTCCAATGGTAGCACTGTATTTTGGCCAAACACCATCTGAAAGGGGGTGGCTTGGAGTACCGTTTTGTAGGCGACTCGGTATGCCCAGACAGCATGGTGTAGCTATTTGTCCCAATCAGAGCGTTTATTATTCACGAGCTTGGTCAACACATTGCACAGAATCTTGTTTGTGCTTTCGGCTTGCCCATTAGCTTGTGGGTGGTAGGGGGCAGACTTCTTATGAACTACCAAGAATTCTTGGAGCAGATTTTCAATTACTTCATTCAAGAAGTGAGTGCCTCTATCACTAACTAGCTCTATAGGTAGCCCGTATCTTGTGAATACATTCTCAAACAAAAACTTAGCTGTTGTTTGAGCATCGTTCTTCGTTGTGGCTTTTACCTCTACCCACTTTGTTAGATAGTCTATCGCAACAATGATATATTCTACGTGGGAACCCTTAGCTGGGGGATTAATAGGACCTACGAAGTCTATTCCCCACTTAGAGAATGCACGTCCACCCATCATAGGTTTCAGTGGCATTTCATCTTTACGTATAGGATATTGAGTTCTTTGACAGACATCACAGCGTTTCACATAGGTATGTGCATCCATGTGAAGGGTCGGCCACCAGAAGCCCGCAAATAGTATTGCCTTGATCACCCGATCTGGTCCAAAGTGTCCTCCTGCTACACCTTGGTGAGCAGTGTCCAAGATCTTGAGATATTCACTTTCATGGACACATAGCCTCAGGTAACCATCCTTACCACGCTTGTAGAGATTATCACCAATGAGTGAGTAATCCTGGGCTTCTTGTTCTAAACTCCTTTTCCTAGCCAGAGTCATGTCTGGAGGGAATGTTTTCGTCCTCAGGAAGGATACTAGTGGTTCACTCCAATCTGGCACTATGGACACTTGATAAAGAGTGGCGTGTTCCACAGGTGGTTTAGTGCAGCAGATTGGGCATTCCTTGCACAACTTTTGGACATCAGCTTCCATAGTCGGCCAATGTACTCCTAGTCTCCTTAGTGTCTGTAAGGTTCGTTGCTTTGAGTAGTGTTGCTCTAATGCGCCTACATGTGCTAATTGCAACCATTTAGCGTACTCATCCTCTTCCACACAACAAGCCAAGATTCCTTGATCTGTGTGCTTGTACATGCTTCCTGCCATGATGTGGTACTTTTGGGCTTTCACAACCTCTCTATTCTGTGTGTTGACTACAGGATGGTTAGGCCCGTATGTCAATACTGGCACTAATGGCTTAGCCCACTGCGGTACAACTTCCAAATTAAACAAGTAAGCATCAGGAAGGTCATCTGACACTCCTTGTGGGGCTTCTCCAGATGTGAGCCGAGAAAGGTGATCTGCTCTCAAATGAGTCCTCCCTTTCTTTACCACAACCTCGAAATCATATTCCATTAGTAAGAGAAACAATCTTACTAATCTTCCTGTATTGCATGGCTTGTTCACGAGCTATAGCAATGCTTGGTGGTCAGTAAAAAATTTAAACTTATTTGCAAGCAGATAATGTCTAAACTTTTTAACCGCATACACCATGCCTAAGCCTTCTCTCTCAGTAGTGGTGTAATTTCGTTCAGCTGCATTCAATTGTCTACTGGCATAGGCAATTGGAAGATCCATATTACCTTCACCAGTAGGTTGAGCGAGCACACACCCAATAGCATAATTGGATGCATCCACGTGAACATGGAATGGCTTATTCCAATCTGGTGTGGTCAAGATTGGTGCTGAACATAATCGCCGTTTAAGCTCATTGAAGGAATTCTCACATTCCTCAGTCCACTCAAAGTTTGTCAAAAGTCCGTACATGGGCTTTGCAATGACAGCATACATGTGGATGAACCGACGGTAGTAACCACAATGTCCCATGAAAGCTTGTACTTCCTTGACATTCCTTGGCCTAGGTAGCTCTGCTATGGCTCTCACTTTCTCTTCGTCAGTAGATATGCCATTCTTTGACACACTGTGTCCTAGAATCTTGCCTTGCCTGACCATGAAAACACACTTTTCTGGGTTTAGGCACACTTGATATTCTCTACATTTGTTAAAGATTTGTCTGAGTTCAGGAATATGGGTTTGTCTAATGTTGGAATGAGCACAAAGGTCATCAACATAGACCTCTAAATTCTTCCTCAGGAACTCCTTAAACACATGGCACATTAGTCTCTGAAAGGTAGCTGGTGCATTGGTAAGCCCAAATGGCATTACACGAAAGGCAAATATACCCCACTCTGTGGCAAAAGCTGTTTTATGCTGATCTTCTGGAGCTATGGCTACTTGATTGTATCCCGAAAATCCATCAAAGAAGCTGTACACTTCCTTGCCTGCTACTCGTTCTAAGAGATGTTCTGTGATGGGAAGCGGATAGTTATCTCGAATTGTGGCTGCATTGACGTTCTTCAAGTTAATGCATACACGCAGCTTGCCATTCTTCTTGGGCACCACTACGATGGGGGATACCCACTCAGTGTGCTCAATTTCATAGATAAATCCCGCTTCAACCAGCCTATCTATCTCCTCTTTGATCTTGGCAGCATAATTATATAGGGCTTTTGCTTAGAAGGTTTAGCATCTGAAGTCATGGGGATGGTGTGTGAGCATATGTCTGGGTCAACACCTTTCAAATCCTTGTAACTCCAAGCGAATACATCTCTATATTCTCTTAGCAAGGCAATTAACGCATGCTCTTCTTCCTCTGTTAGGTCATGGCCTATGTACGTGCATCTCTCCTCTCCTTCTTCTAGGGCCACTACTATTTTCTTGGTGGTTTCTTTGTTATCATAGGCCTCTCCTGATTGTGCCTCTCGTTTAGGCATTCTTATCATGACTCTCCTGTCGTCTATCTCGTACTTCTTAAAATTTTCTGGGACCTCAAACAAAGATTCTTCCTCTTCTGGTGAGACTTCTTTCTTCTTTCGTTTCTTTCCTTCTTCCTTCGGGGTCACATGTGTGGCTAATCTTACATCATTTGTAAGCTCTCCATGCCTCTGGGGTTGAAATTCTACTTCATGGAAGTATTCTTCATCTGATGCAAAAGGTGGGTCCATAATGATTGACTCTAGATCGGAGTCACTTGCATCCTCAAATGCATCAGGGCTAGGTTCGCATTCTTCTAGAACTGCCTCTCCCATGATTGGCTCTATGGAGAAGACTGAAATGTCATAGCCATCCTCATCACAGTGAGGTGTCCATTGTTCTTCATTGATGGCCACATCCATTGTTGCTAGGATTTCTGCCCAGCCATGGGGTTCGAATTCTTCATCAGGAAAGACTACAGGTGCATAGGCTGGGTCTTGAATTGATCTATGGTTTTCTTTTGCACCTACCTCTCTGGCTTTTTCTCTCTTCTCTTCTTCTACAGCTACCTTACACATCCATAAGTGAGTGTCTTCATGCATCCATGAGGATCTTGATCCTATGGAATGCACCGATTCCGTATCATCTTTGGATCTATGGATGGGATTCCATTGGATAGGAGGTACATCTCTATGAGAGTAATCCTTAAGATTTACTTTGGTCGTAACACCTAAGTGCTGCAGGTACAAAGAATTGGTTCCCCAATCCTGTACCACTTGCAACTGTCGCATAAATGGTCTTCCCAAAATCATCTCATATGCATGATTTTTGCTGAAGTCACATATAGCAAATGTATGCTCAAACTCGACACCACAAGTGGTGAGAGTTATTCCTTCTAGCAATCCTAAGGGTCTCTCAATATGACCATCGGCCATCTGCAATTTCATTCTCGTTGGCCTGAGTGCAGGTTTGCCCCAACGCTTCCATAGGGAAGTGGTGGCAATTGCAACTCCTGCGCCTGAGTCCAAAATTGCCTTGGTGGTGTACTCCTGGTAGGTAATGGGAAGATAGGTGTTCCCTTCTTCACCTTCACACATATCTCCTATTTTATCCAAGGGTATCTCTGGCACTGTCCTATGTGATCCTACCTGGAAACGAGGTTTTGCTATCTCTGGTACTTGTTTGGCGACATGTTTCCATATTTCAGGTCTAACCTTGAGTAGCTCTTCTAACTTGAGATTGCACTGCACTTTAGTGTTCTTCACTACCTCTGTGTTCCTAGGTATGACCGAATCTTCGTTTCTTACCATGACTGTGGGTGCTCTCATACAAGTGGACTTTGCTTCCCATGGGCCTGTGAAGTGGGGTAGTTCTTGTAAAGAATTAGACTCGAAGTCTAATCTTTCTTGAGATTGGGTGCTCTCCTGCTCCCCATAAATGGATGGGATGTCTTGTGGGAATTGGTCATGTGCATCATCCACAAGTTCAATGGGAGGAGGGACTTCACTTTCTTTAGCCCATTTGTCTTCTTGAATCTCGCGTAAGAATTCTGGTGTGAACCGATTCATAGAAGATGATGTGTTTGGCTCCGTAGAGTTAGGCACATAGGCTTCAGGCACATAGGCTTCCTGAGCAGGAATGCTTACTCTTTCACTTGCCTTGTCCTTGTGTTGAGAGGCTGGTTCTTTTTGTGATTGTGCCATTAGATTTTCTATTCTTTCTAGGGAGGGGGGTTTGTCTGGTTCAGAGGAATTGGGCACATAAACTTCTGATGGGGGATGGGTCATGTTTTTGCTTGCTTTATCTCTTTCTTGATTTTTTTTTCCTTGGCAGATCTTGCAATTATGCCCTCTAACTTCTCTAGAAGTCCATCCAAGTGTAATTGCGTCTTAGCTGAGCCCGAGTAATTGAAAAGGCGACTGGCTTCAAACATAGTCTGAGCCAATGCGACCATTTTTGCGCAAAGTTTGGTTCTTTCTATCTCTAGGTCAGCTCTAGGGTAGCACTTGTCATGATCCGTTACATTTGGCCCTTCTTGGATTCTGGCCTGATATGCTTTAAGCATCATGTCTAAGTCTTCAGGAGTGGGATCAGCTAATACTGATCCTACTCTTGGGGGTGGTGGAATCGTATGAGGTGGGTTGGAAGGTGGCGGATTGGATGGCGATGGGAATGGTGGTGGTGAGGTAGTGTGAGAGGGAGTTTGAGATGTGAGTTCAGTTATCCTGGCTTTGGTTTCTCTTATGCTTTCCTCAAGTTCACTCATCTTTTTAGCCCATTGTCTTTTCATTCTTTCACGGCTATCTCTCCAGGCTCTAGTTCTCTTCTTGGTTATGCTCTCCGTTTCACTAACTTCTGGGCTCTTTCCCTGATCTACAGCTTGGGTTTGCTGCAATGCTTGAGCTCTTGTGACCACTTGCACTGGTGCAGTGGAAGTCACACTCCCTGTGGAGTCTACAACTAACCTAATAACGTTGATAGGAGTGATTTTTGGCATATTGTTGGGATTCTTAGGACAATCTCGTAAGAGATGCTCCTTTCCACACTCCTGACAATAGCCTTGGATCGTTACTGACTGGGGTTGGGTAGGTGGAGGCAAGGGACAGTCACGAATGAGATGATCTCCTTGACATCTGTAGCATGGTCCTCTAGGGAATGGGGGTCTTACTTGCCTAGGTTGGGGTTTAGGGTTGGGGTTTGCATACATGACATTTGTGTAATTTGATTCCCAACTAGGTTCATTTGGCTCTTCACTATAGTAAGACTCACCATGTTCAGGAGACTGCATGTAGTAAGCCTGGGGACTATCAACATGTGTAGAATCGAAGCTATGGTCACTGGGATCACTTTCTGAAAGCAATGGTGTTACGGGGACTATAGCTCTATTCAGGTTTTCTTCTGTAGCTGCATACTTTACAGGGATCAAGTTGGATGGAGCTGGAGGTTGTTGGGCTAACACAGGCTGAGGCCTTTGCTGTGCCTGGTATTGTGGTTGGTAGGTTTGTTGAGGCCTAGCATACTGTTGTGGTGGGTATTGGTTCTGGTATCTGCCTTGTTGAGGGTATGTCTGAGGGTAGGTTTGCCTAACTGCTTGCTTGTTGTATGGGCAGTCTTGTGCTGTGTGATTTGTGTATCTCCGTTCTATGGTGCAGTACTGGCTACTAGGATTTACTTGGGGTTGGGCCGTAATGGGACATACATTCGCCATGTGGTCGCCACCACAAGTATAGCATCTTTTTACAGGGGCAAACCTTGGGATTTGTTTACTAGAGACACCTAGTTTCTGAGCAACTTTCTCTGCAAGTTCCTCGATCGATGTGGATTGCGTGGAAGAGAGGTTAGAGGCACTATCTGAATCTTTGTATATCTTGGAA
Source organism: Ceratopteris richardii (assembly GCA_020310875.1). NCBI lineage: Eukaryota > Viridiplantae > Streptophyta > Polypodiopsida > Polypodiales > Pteridaceae > Ceratopteris > Ceratopteris richardii. The sequence continues at coordinate 169,549,158 of CM035424.1, read as the reverse complement.
AGCTCTAACTCCTCCCCTAGGTTATCCTCAATGTCAATGCACATGCGTACACACTCTTCTATGGTCCTAGGGTCTTTCAAGTACACATATGATCTTAATTTGGTACTTAGCAATCCATCCAAGAATAAAGCCACTTGCTTAGCTGGTGTGGGTAGCTCAGGGACAGGGCATCTTTCAAGATATTGCCTAAATCTCCTTCCTGCAAGTCTCACGGTCTCTTGCGGGGTCTGCTTGAAACTGTGAATCAGTGAGGAGGTATTATGTCTTATGCCACTCTTAGAGAATTCAATAATGAAAGCCTCTAGGAGTTGGTCTATGCTCCTGAACTGTCTCTCGTTTAGTGGCTGAAACCATGTCAGGGTAGTGTTCCTAAGGGTTAGACCAAAGGCATTGTACTGTGTGAATAGATCCTCCACTTGTTCAGCTCTCAGGACTTGTCTAAACTCAGCCACATGATCGTATGGATCTCCAGTGCCATCGAAGTAGTTCTTCATGGATTTGACTAGCTGAGTTGGTCTCAAAGTCCTTGTGTGTTCTCTAGGTCGTGGTAGAGGGAACTCGTCCGCATTTCTTTGATTCCTGTGAGCTCTAATTACCTCAGGCTCTACTCTATTTGTTTCCATCCTCGTTCTTTCTCTGCCCCCTGGGTTAGCAAAGCTTACTTCTGGCCTATCTCTACTTCTGTCCCTTTGAGTTCCATGAGCTTGGGATGTTCCCGCTCCAGGGTGACCGTAGGACACATTTGATCTTGGTTGGGAGAAAATAATTTCACCTTTCCAAGTGTAAGCATGCCTATCATTTTCTGTCACCACAAAGATCCTCTCTGAGGCGTGATCTAAGTAGGTCACTTTGCCTGGGCTATCAGGATCCTTAAACTCATAGATCATGATTGTTCCTATATCAAATGGCCGATCAGGTTTGTACCTCCAAAAGGCTTCATCAGTCTCTCGATTGAGGAGCAAATCTATGCTCTTATTATCATGGGGAATCCATTCCGGTGTGATAATCCTAGTGAGAACCGATTTACCTCGAGGGGTTCTAGGTTCTGCACCCATGTTTCCTTGCTCTAGGTCACCTAAGTCCGCTTCTGAGATCACATTTCCAAATTCGTCCGTCCTATCTGGGTGACTGGTGACTACGTATATGGTTCCTTCTTTGTCCAAGTATGCTTGCCCTGGTGTGCCCAGGACGCGTGTTCCCAAGCCTGCACTTACTCTTGCTTTGCGTACCCTTCAATGCTCTCAAAGGACCTGTAAAAGGCCCAAAATTAGCTCAAGACTTAAATTCAAAAGACAGAACCAATCACTTTCATTCATGTAACACCACCAATTTGCACTATGATTTTTTTGGACACGACTCTAGAGATCCCTGAATTTTGTTTCCCCTGAGTATGGTCAACTTCAAAATACCCTATCTAATATTCCTAATCTTACTTTGATTATAACCAGTCGATGTTTTTGTTGTACTCCCTGCGAGCTTTCCAACAAAACAAGAATCACAGCAATTGGATTTCGTATGAGGAAGTTATGTCAGTTCAGGGTTTTGGGCCTAAAACAGGATTAAACTAGGTTAACAGGCAAACAGGAATTCTCGAGTTACTTGGGTCATGCCCTCGTAATGCAATACTACACCCTAGTGTTTGTCCCACACTTGGCCAAAATTTAGACCATTATTTTTGCCTTAAAAATTTGACCTAATTTGCCCTTCTAACGTGTTCGCAAAGTCTGTCGATCGACGTGTCGATCGCGATTGACAGGTCCGTCGTGGCTGTCAGTCGCGATTGTCTGGTCAGTCGCGATTGACAGGCGGCTCAAAAAGTCAATCAGTCGTGGTCAAAGGGTTGTTGACTCTGTTAGTCACGATTGATGAGTCGATCGCGATTGACAGGTCGGTCGCGAGGTCTGTCCGTCGTGGTCAAACAATCGTTGACCGTGTCGGTCGCGATTGACAGAGCCGTCGTGGGCTGTCAGTCGCGATTGACTGGTCGATCGCGATTGATGGCTCGATCGCGATTGACACGTGTCACGCGTATGGTCCGTTAGTCGTGGTCAATCGGTCGTTGACTCTGTCGGTCGCGATTGACAGAGCCGTCGTGGGCTGTCGATCGCGATTGACAGGTCTGTCCGTCGTGGTTTGTCGGTCGCGATTGACAGAGCGATCGCGATTGACAGAAATCTGAGGAATTTCAAAAAACTAAACACATTTTTGGGAAGCTCTAGGCCTGTAGATCATGGTTTTGCACTTTGTTTGACAATTTGAGCATTTTTTCTGTCGGTCGCGATTGACAGAGGTCGGCGACACACAGACAGTTACTTCGAATTCCGTACCTGCGCAGAGTGCTGGGGACGATGATGCGGCCTGTACCTGCAATACAGCTCAAAAAACATGCAAAAACAGCACACACAATTTCGCTCTCTCGCTCTCTCTCACAAGTGAAATGAGGGAAATGAGGTGGAGAAGGTGATATGATCAAAAAACTGAAATTTCTGCGATGATGGAAATGGAGATGGGAGATGGTGATGATGGTGGTGAGGTAAGAAAGAGAAAAATAGGAAAAGTAAAGGAATTACCTACAACGCCAACGTCTCCAATCTACGTCTTACCATCACACGCTCGTCCTCAAAGCTCGTTCCCCGGCAACGGCGCCAAAATTTGGTGTAGCTCAGTGATGAGTAGCACCTCCTTTAATGTCAATCCGGGAAGACATGAGGATGGTATGAAGACTTCGAGCAAGTGAAGGCACAAGTGCGTGAGTGAGAAGCACACTGACATGCACACACATACACACACACGCGCACACAAGGTAAGGCAAAGGATGAGAAGCAATGGAGTTCCTTAGATTACTTTCAAAAAGCTCTTACAAGTTCATTTCAATTACAATCCAACCTCAAAAATGAGCTCTCTAGCTCCTTTTATAGTTTTTGACTAGCTTTGGCCCTGTCCAGACCTAGTGTCCGGCCTAGTTAAAATTTAGGTTCCAGGGCTTATTAGAGGGCTCAAACGAGATCTAAAAAATATGAAAATTGGCAGGTAGATACTTCTAAAGCACCTCAAGCTCAAGGACTCCTTGGCTTGCACAAAATGGAGCTACAAAAATACGAAATGATATTTACAAGGGTTTAAGTGATGAAAATCACTATTTGTGTAGGGGTTTTCTCTATTGATTTGTCATACATACCTTCGAGCTCCCTACTTGCTCTTTCTTCTTGTGTGTCAACTCCTTGATAAATTTAGGTGGCCTACTTGCCAGATCTTCTTTGACTGCCATGTCTGCTTGTGCTGTCCCTTCGCTCTGACTCTCTTCGTCTTGTGGCTCCTTCGGTTCCCTGACTGCTGCCAACACTTGGCCCAAGGGCATATCATTTCTATTTGCGGCCATATGATTGGTCCCTATTCTGATATAGTCTTTGAGAATATTAATTTAGGTTCTATTGTATGTCTTGCTATGGAGCTTTTAGTTGTTGGTACTAGGGTGAATTTTGATAAGTTTGAGGCCCTTGATTGTTCTTTGGCATATGCACATGTTTTCTATTATGGGAACAATCAATAGTGGCATGGTTGGTCATTTTTTTGGTCTATGTCATGCCACTAGAAGTTACCATGATTTTGTTGAGGCCTGTAACCATCACTTTATCTAGACAAAAGCTGTAGGATGTCAGCCACCACAATTGTGATAACACCATCGATTCTTGCCAGCTACATATGGGGGATTCAAATTCCTTGCTAGCTTTTCTACTAATTCATTCAAGGAGGATTTTGATTGAATACTAGTAGTACTCCTAATCTTTGGAGTCTCTTTAGGAAGTTCAAGATTATATTCTAAGTTAGTATGCTCTCTTATACATTCCCACCATAGTAGATGGTTGTCTGAAGACTAAGCTTTGCATCTCTCTATTGGTTAATCCATCAATGAATAATGAGACCGTCTTTTTCTTGGAGGGAAACTGATGAGGATGACATCTAGAGATATATTGTTTGATAACCTTACATCTTCAAACCCGATTGTTTGAAGCTATAAACCAACAAATAGGTTTCATGTTTGAATCATCATTTAGGAAATTCTCTAATAAATTCTTCAAATAAGTGATCTAGGTTTCCAAAATTTTCAACTTTGAGTGGTTGGAGCCAAACCAGAGGAAATACTTGGATTTTGAGCCTAAAGGCCTCATATTGAGTGGAAAATCATCCACTTTCTTGTCACAAGGAATTCTTTTGAACTCAAAGATGTTGCCATAGGGATCCGCATGACTTTTATATGAATCTCTCATATTATTGGCAACTTGGGTAGGCCACAACCTCCTACCTAGATCATGCCTTCTTATAACCAAACGTTTCTTAGGAGGATTCTAATGTGCATTAGCTATCTTTGAACATATTGATTATGCATTTGAGAAACATTTTGATAGGCTTGAGTGAATTTGGTATCTCCCCTATTTACTTGAGATGCATTGGGTCTTTGTTGGGGAACCTATGAGTAAGTGTGTATGCTCTAGGTGCATCATTCACAAAGATCGACTGGCATTGATACTTATATTTTCTTGAATGTTTGGGTACAACACACAAAATTCTCTTTCATAGGACCGTCATCTATCTCCATATTAGGAACTCTGGATGATTTGAGTTCTTGGACTTTGACAAAAGTGGCACCCATTTCTCCTATAATGTCCTTGACATATATATTTGTTTAGGATCATCAAGCCCCAAGGATTCCCAGTGAATACAAGTGAATCTGCTAGGATGGACTCCAATGTTGAGGTTTTGAGCGTGTAGGAGCTCATTTCGAGACTCATCAAGTCTCTCTAGGTTTTCATTGAATACATACAAAGATCTTCTTATCAAGTTGAGTGTTGCCTTCTTGTTTGACATTTGCTCTAAGGCATAAATTGCTATTCCCCTTGGATTTTTTGATTTTTATGACCATATAACCCCAAAGACTATAGAATATATGTTCTCTATGTTTTTTGGCCTTGTCATAGATGGAAAAAATGTTGTATCCTCCCTCTACTTTGGATAGGAAGGCTATCTCTTTTTGGATATTGTCCATATTGAGAGAAAAAGACATGTCTTCAATCTCACTCCCCAACTCTATTAGTGTATCGAACAAAAATCTAGGTTGTAAGTTAGATGAACCTACACTCTCTTGAGTCAATGCTCTACTTTCATGTATGCTGTTTGATCATGGATTAGTGTTGTGCCCTCATGCAATAAGCATTCATCTTGATCCTATAATTGTTCCTTATTTCAAAAACATATATGTTTCAATTCAATTGCAAGTGTTCTCATGCTTGTGGATTCTCACAAATAAATAAGATTAAGCATACAATGAATCACACATAGTCTTATGCACAAAAATTCTTTTCCTTACTTGAATGGAACTCTATTCAAAAGAAGGTTTTAGATGTGGACAATCCTCCTCATCACCAAGCCTAGTAGATTGATCCACTGAAATCAATCTCTTGGTATAAAAAATTGATTAGTAGATAATCAACAATGTTTACCACAATATTTATCCTTCCAAACATATTGCATACCACACCGTTGCCATAAGGTAGGGGCACATAAGGAATACCCTCCTTTTTAATTTGCTATGTAATCATTATCATAGTATCTTTTTCCTCTTTTAAATATCTCAAGCCATTTGTTAGAGAGTTGACTGAAAATAAGTGTCCTTGTGATCACCTCCTTTACTAGATCTAGAGAAAATCCCTTTTGTTTTCATAATAAAATCTTATTTGGTTCAAGTCTTTAGTGATTAAGGATTTCCACTTGAAGGGTCAAGATGGAATAGTCTCTATCATCTAGGGATCACAACACCTCTACAATTTTTATGAGCTTCAAGTAGGAAGCACACAAAGCAGAGCTAAGGAAACTAGAACTTGTCAAAGAGAAAAGAGCTCATGATTTGATGGTAGAGATTAAATTCACAACTAGAGAACCCCTTCTTATTAGAACCATTTTGAGGAGTGAAAGATATTGGAGGAAGACAATGTTGAAAAATGGGAAATTTCTCATGCTAAATTCTTGATCATAGGATCATAATTAAATGGTGAAGTGAGAGCCGATATAAAAATGGTGCTAAAATGTGCCTGATCTTTGTTTGTGAGAGAACAACGCTGTTGTGGCAGCAGAGCTGACGCGCAAAAGAAAGTCTGTGTTGTCAAAAAAGAAGTCTGTGTTGTCAAAGCAGCGAGTAGAACGGAACATAACTCTCGTCAACAGAGAATCAAACAACTCTCTTAGCTACAGTTGCGACTGTATCTTCGAAAAGGGTCCATCGGTGACTGACTGGGTCCATCGGCGACTGACTGGGGCCTTTTGTCCATCGGCGACTGACTGAATGAAGCAGGGTCCATCGGCGACTGACTGGGGCCTTTTGTCCATCGCGAGGGATTGATGACGCACGACTGACGACTGACGGGTGAGCCGGCCACGATGGACAAGCGTCTGGCGACTGACGGGACTTTCTCTCACGACTGACGGGTTCACGACTGACGAGACTCCCGACTGACGCGACTGACAGACTCCCGACTGACGGGCTGACGGGTTCACGACTGACGTGAAGGGCGACTGACAGGCTCCCGACTGACGGGTTCACGACTGACGAGAAGGGTGACTGACAGACTCCCAACGATTGCCTGTCTGAGCGGTTCGCGACTGATGAGAAGGGCTCGACTGACGACTCATGCATTGCGCACGATTGACGGGGCCTTCGCGGCGACTGACGACTGACGGGTGGGCCGGCCACGATGGACAAGCGTCTGGCGACTGACGGGACTTTTTCTCACGATTGACAAAGCTCCCGATGGCGCATGGGTGTGGCGGGATGTTTGCTGTCCCTCACGGCGGGAATCTCGAGGTCCTTCGCGTGTGAACCGCGATTGATACCGTGTGGGTTTCGGTCCATCGGGATTTTAGTCAACGATCGATTGACTGGAGTGCTCCATCGCGATCGACGGGGATGCGATTGACAGTCCATTGCTTTGTTTTTGTTCCGCCTCAATGCCCTACTCTTGTCTCGAGGCAGCCATAGTCATTAAATTGCGTGCATTCTCAGTGTCAAGTTGTTCAAAATAGTCTAAATTTTTGCCCACCCAAGACATCCAAAGGTTTGGCAAGCGACTCCTTTTATCGATTTCTTCATTCTCTGGGTGTCCCTCTTTGTCATGGATTTGGCGACCCCCTCTCTTGTGAGAAGTAACTTGGCCCCTCCTCCCGGGGAGACCGATAACCTGGCCTCTTTGTTGGAGGGGGGCTCTTGTGCCGCCCTAGGGGCCTTCGAGAGTGCTGAACCCCCCTTGGTCGCCCTCAATAGATCTGCAATTCTGTCAACTCAGGAGGAGCTCAAGAAAGTTTGCCTCGTCGGCCAAATGTTCGGCCCTAAGCCCCTGCTCGAAACTGTGCGACAGTGGCTTCGCAACGAGTGGTTCCCCCGTGGGCTAGTTGTTTGTAAGTGTCAGTTCTTACCGGCAAGCCACTTGCTGCTAGTCTTTGAAAATGAAGATATGGCGTTTCGAGCCCTTAGTGTCGGAACTTGGCAACTCGGCCGGGCGACCCTGTGCCTTTTCAGATGGTCCCCTGATTTTACTCCCGACAAATCGAAATCGCTTCGGTACCCTCTCTAGGTTGAGCTCCCTAACCTGCCTTACTTCTTGTACAACTTCGTGTGGGACATCGTTTCTCCTATCGGCAAGCCGTTGGCCTCACGCGAGGACATTGGTGGTCTCATTTATGAAGGTGCAAGACACTCGTTCAACGCTCGGTGGCACCCTCAAATCTGTGTCGAGGCTGACCTCAGTATGCCACTTCCATCGAAGATCAAACTAGACTTGGGCGAAGGGGATGTATGGGAGCAAGACATCAGTTACAAAAACCTTCCCAACGCGTGCTTTCGTTGTGGCCAACAAGGTCACAGGATTAAAGATTGCCCTCTGAGACGAAAAAGCAAGCGAAATCAAGAAGCCCCCAAAAATGCTCAAGATAGCAATGGTGCTTTGAATCACTCGACGAAAGTAGAGGAATTCAAGGGCCCCCTTAACCCAGAAGCTAATGCAGACGGGTTCATTGAAGTCAGAAGAAGAAGGAAAAGAAGCCCTAGGGCAACTTCTGAGCGAAACAACATGTCAGTTACCCCCTCCAGCAACTTGTATTGCAATTTGGAAAAGGACATCAATGAGTTTGACTATCCAGGCGGGAACCAACTTGAGGTGGACACCGACGTCAAAGGCCTAGAGATCCCTGACAGTAAAGAAACCTTGCAGGAGGGTTACACTACAAGCAAAGAAGACGGCTTTACTACTAGCAACGAAGATAACATGGATAGTGAAAGCTCCATCATCGGGTCGACTGTTTCGGAAACGGAGCTGAAAACGGTGCCCAGTTCTTCCCAGCAGGAGGCATCCCGCAAAGGAAAACAACCTATGGAGTTACCGTGGAAAAGCCCCCACAAGAACCTATTGCTAACTCGGGATCCGATCCGAGCGAAAAAGAAAGATGAATCCAAGAAAAGAAAGGACAAAGCTCCCTCCCGCAAAGAGGGCTCACTACGACAATGGTCATCATCTCGTTAAATGCTAGAGGGCTAACCGACCCCTCAAGAGCGATCATCATTGGTCAATGGCTTTGCGACATTAGCCTAAACCCAGATTTTATATGTATTCAAGAGATTAAAATTGACGGAGAAGACCTCCAGAAACGGCTTAGACATGTCTCCTCGACCCATGTTTGGATTTCAACGGCGCATCAACGGGGGTCCGGTGGAACGGTAATCGGTATTAATCAACTCTCGTTTGAAAAGCTTGAGAACTCCATTGAAGATGAATGCCATCGATGGATTGCTGTTTCTTTCGGTGCTCCCTTTTGTTTTACTTTAGTTTCTTTGTATGCCCCTAATGGGGAGTTAGAGAGACTTAACACTTGGGCCTCCTTGGACTCGCTCCCCCACAACGTGCTTATTTGTGGTGACTTCAACATGGTTGAGGACCCTATGGACAGATGGATGGGCAAGGGTAGGGTCATCGATAGTCGGGAGAAAGAAACGTGGGACAAAACTAAACTACACTTGGACTTGGTCGAATTCAAAGACTCGAATGGCTTTTCTTGGTCAAATCTTCAAGCAAGAGAGGACCTGAGGAAAGCTAGACTTGATAGATGCTACATTTCGTAGAGTTTTACTCTTCAGTGGGGCCACCCTTCCCTCTCGCAACGCACCGACCTCACCATCTCTAATCACTACCCGATCGTCATCACTTTTCAACCCCCCACCAAGATCCGAAAGGCTCCTTGGTTCCATGCCAGTGTGCCCTCCTTCTCTCTCCCCTCCGTCCATCAAGAAATTTCTGATGTGTGGAAGGAGGCATTCGCCTCTGGCTTGTCCCCAGCCAAGTGTTGGAGAAGTGCGGTCGATAAGTCACGACAGATCATGATTAGATCCAGGAAGTTGCTTGAAACTATGCGGCGGGCTCGTAGAGAAGCTCTATATCATAGACTCTGGCGGCTCGAGGAGGAAGTGCCATTGCATTCAATAATGGGTTTCACCCATTGTATTCATGCCAAAAAGGAATAAAAATATTAGAATCTACATGGATTATTGGAAATATGAGGGAACTAAGAAAGAACACTTTCCATTGCCATTCATCAATCAAATCCTCAATAGGATAGTTGGTTGTAAATTATACTCGTTCCTAGATAAATTTAGTAGATAGAACCAAGTGCAAATCTATGAGGAAGATCAATCTAAGACTACCTTTACGAAATAGGGGACCTATGCATGTCTTCTAATGCCATTTGGCCTATGGAACATACCTGCCATGTTTCGAAGACTAATGATAGTAGCTTATCAAGACTATTTTCAGGATTGGATGGAAATATTTTGGATGACTTTGCAATTCAAGGAGACAATGACAATATGGCTGCAAGAATTGACATAGTCTTAATGAGAAGCATTAAAAAAGGATTGCATCAAACCTTGAAAAGTGTATGTTCAATATAAGGATAGGATTGCATCTTATCCATGTCATATCTAAACAAGGGATTGCCACATATGAGAACAAAGAAGAAAATATTCGACAACCCCCATCCCCGCAAAATCCATGACAACTAAGAGGGTTCTTCTTAGGTCATGCCAACTACTATGAATGATTTATATTAAATTTTGCTTCAATAGCTGCACTAATGACATAACTATTAAAAAAAGATAAGCCATTCCACTAGACTCTAGCTATTCAAGTGGCTTTCAAAATTATTAAGGAAAGATGGATGAATGCACCAATCTTGGTAGAACTAGATTAAGTAAAGGAATCCCATGTGCATACTGTGCATCCCATACAATGGTGAGCATAGTATTGTGTCAAGCTCACAATAAGAATTTAGACCACCCGATCTATTATGTGAGTTGTCACTTGCAAAATTACATAGCATTATTAGTGGACAATTGTATTTCTATTTTGCACATGAAAGCATCTATAGAAGATGCCTTGAAGAAGATGAAGCAAGGATTGTGGTGGGAGAATTGCACAATGAGCCATGTGGAGGAAATTTTGGAGGAGACTTGATTGTTAAGAAAATCTTACTAGCGAGATATTGGTGTTCCAACCTTTTTAGAGATTGCCATTTCTATTTTTTTGTTTACGTAATTTGAGGCTTATTTAAGGCACTGGGTGGCATACCCAAAGTATGGGTATTTTTACTACAATCTTACTCAAGAATTACCTAGCAATGAGCAATACTAATTAGGCCTAGGTAGAACAACTAGTCATACAAAGTGATGATGAGGCTCCTGAGCTTGAGCCTGACTCACCTTAGAGATTACATCAACTAACATGCACGATAAGAGATTAGGTGAGATTTCTAGAATACTCACACCACATGATCATCTTAGCATAATCAAGAAAACACTAGTTGTAGGGACTCTATACACCTTACATAAACATAATCAAGTGCATTATGCCTTCAAAGCCACAAAAAAGTGATCATTGTACAAAAACAATTGCTCTAGCTCCTAGGGCAATCATCTATTGGATTTTAGTGTTTTTCAAGTGATTTTCAAATTTCAAAGCAGAGAAGGCTTTGCATAAGTCCGTAGTTCTCATAAGCTTGAGAAAGATCATATTTCAAGCAAAAGTGCAACAAATGACTTCCCAAATCCAAATCTTTTGTAGTGATCTTGGATAAGTCTGTTTGTTTGTTTTGACCCCTAGGAGCCTAGAATAACATAACTTTTTGGTCAAACATCCCTTTTTTGAGCTCTTGAACTCATTGAAAAGATTGTTTTCAATAACATGTAGTCCTAACTATTTTCTTAAAAATCATACATTGATTTTAAGATATGGTAATTTGAAGTTGACCTTCAAGTAAGATTGGGAAGTCAAGAGGGCCTCTAGAGCATTTCTACCAATACAAGGGGGACAAAAAGAAAACCAAGAGAAAGTGAAGTGAGATCATCCCTAAAGAGAAAATGGCCTTGAGACATAGACCATCTTTAGGGAGGCTGGAGTTGAGTTTTTCTCTTTTCCACTCTAGATCATTGAATAATTCCTATCCAAATCATGTCCTTCATCACTATACATATTGTGAGGCTCACCTATTATTTCCTTCTAAGCTTGTATATAAAATTATGGTATTATTCTTTGCAGGATGCAATTGACTTTTGATTCATTTGGAGAGATTCACAATGAGACAATTAAGATTTGGAGTATCCATGTATAGCTTTTACTTTTGGGTTCATTTGAGAGAGGAAACAAAATCACCACACTGCATAGTTTGTTTATTTTCTTGCTAGAGAGTGTGTGTATGGTTCTTAGATTAAGAAGATTACTAGGAAAAAATACATTGACACATAATAGCATCTCTAGCATTGAGAGTGATATAGGTATGAATAGGAGCACTAATTATTACATATCAAGAAATTCAAAAAACGATATTGAAGTAATGGCTTCATCAAGTTCCCATGATATGCGAAATCATGATCCCAACATGCAATTAGATCGGATGCCTAGCTTGAGGGTGAATTCCAAATACAACTCACCTTCATGTGCACTAATACATTGAGAGTTGCCATCTATCAAGATGATTCGGGATAGTTTGTTATTGGACTTGAGAAAATCAGAGATCTAGCTCTCCCAAACATCATAATGGTCAAGTAGAGGGAGAGCTACTAGATGACAAGATGGGAGCCTATTACATGGCCACAAATAGGTCGGAGCGAATCACTTCACCAGGGGTCAAAGTTTTGAAATATATGATTTCCAATCCAAAGCTAGGACAAGCTCAAAGTAGAATTGATCCTAATGCTCTACCATCTTTGAAAAGGACCATACATGTAAGAAAAATAATTCATGATGGATTATCTCTTAGAATTTACTTTGTGACACAATCCAAAGAATCATTTTGAGCTCTACCACTACCTATGGATAGAGGTCCTTACCATTTCATTATTCATGAGTATAGATATGCATATCCAACTCTAATACCCATGTTTGGAGATGACTAGAATAGACCATATTTCCTAATTGAGGTAGATGGCCAATAACATTTTACACATCATGGCTTGCCAGTATTTGTGAATGGAATTCCAAGGACAATAGTCAATCTGACTTGAGTTCCAAGGAATCCTAACTCATTGATTTCAGTGGCTCAAACCAATCCGTCGCCACCATTATAGAATCCACTTCAAGTGTGCCCTCTATCAATATTGCTACAATGATTCAAATTACCCCTATCTAAGTGTCTTAGAAAATGGTAGTCTCAACTCCATCGAAAATGTCACATCCATAACCTTAAACATGACTACCACATGACAACATGCACCTACTGTGTCCTTTATGAATATGCCAACTACAATGCCTATGCACAATATACCACTCCCAAAACCAAACTATTCCCTTGATATTTCCACAATGGCCACCTCAAATGCCATATCTGATAAATCTGCTAGGACAACAAGTGCCTAATGTGCCACAAGTCCCACCCATTTCTCAAGTCTTGGTCACAACAACCACAAATGCCACAAGTATAGATTGCAAGAATTGACTTTGTTAGAAGGTTGAGACCCTCTGTGTGAAGCATAGGGAGTCATTAGGTGTAGGTAGCTAATTCTTAATGCTTAGTCATGTGAGGTGGATATCCACTTGTTCATGCATTACTTGACCCCTTCCCATATCTACAATAACCAGAGCACACATTTCCATGCACTTGATTGGGCCATACTCTCGATTTGATAATGTAATGTGTGCGTATCAAACCACCACTATTTGCACTTGTTGGACGTGTGAGGACTAGTTAGTCTCACTTGTCACAAGTACATAGGACCTTATGAGTCTGGTGCACACATTGTTTTTGCCTACATACATGTAACAACTCCCTACACTTCACACACATGATATCAGTGAAAAAATGTGGGGAAGGGGTAGAAAACGCCTTCAAGCATACATTTCATGTTGCAAACACACATGCAAGCTCACAGACAAGAAGATATACAAGCAAGAAGAAAGATACAAAAATTTCAGAAGTTAATCTCTATATTATGGCAAAAATTTCTTTACACATGTCACCAAGTGACTTATATACAAGTGCCCTAAGTTTGGTCCCTTCACACAAAAGATCGACACTTTCTCTAGAATTCCTAAAGTCTTACTATTTACATGGATATTGTTACATACTTGAGGGGATATGTATCTGGATGACTCTTCTAGTGCATTTATGCAAAATTTCTATGTTAGCAACAAAATTTGCACCTTTTGCAAACATGGCTGCATTTATTTCAAGAATTTTTCAATTCAAGGTGAACATCCTCCCCACTTTGTTCTATTTGGTGATCAACCTTCAATTATGTTTGTACTCTTCTACATCTAAACCATCAAAATTGAACTTGATCTATAATCCCTAGTAAAAAATTTTTCCAACAAAACTTAGGTTCTTTTTTGTATTGGGAACATGCGATACATCAACAAGATGTTTTACCTTCCCATTGTCCCATGGATAGTGCCATTTTTCCTTTATGCTTGATAGGATGTGATATATCATCACCTATTTCAACACATCCAGGAACTTTTGCAAACTTGCTTACCATTCTGCATGGTTGGTCATGTGTTTTGAAGCACTTGAATCAACATACCAGACATTACCATTCAATTTTGAAACATCAATAGACATTGTATTCATCATGTGATGTTGGACCATGAACAACTTCTCTGAATCATCTGCACTTGTGGATGCATAGTTGTTTTGTTGCTTGCTACTATTTTGATTCTTCAACATGAAATCACGTTCAAAGTGACTAGGTTTACCACAATTCTAGCATCCCTTACTATCAATACCTAAATCATTCCTTTGGAAATTTTTGCATCCTCCTACCTTGAAACTATCCTCTACCTCTTGTATTAGTTTTTTATTGACATTGATCCTGGTTATTGTTTCCTCTTCCACTTATGAGTCCTCTACCTCAACCTCTTACTCTATCATATTAGAATACCTACTCAAATATAGCTTTTCGTTGTCAATGAATGCCCTTGTTGATGGTCCATTGATGAGATTCTTTGAGCACCTGGTCCTGTCCCCTCTCTTCAAAGCAACATTTGCCAAATACTAAGAATTGAATTTCTTTATATTCCTTGACAAACAACATTGGGTAATTACACCAAGCTTAGTTTCACATATTCTCTGTAGCTCACCATAAGTAGGAGTCTTCTCATCCAATATACATACAAGGATTTGCAGGGTACTAGAACTACCCCTTGTAGATATCTCCTTGGATGCTCTCGTACATACAGTAGTTAAGCATCGCTCAAGTTGTGGACCTTAAGCTCTTCCCTCCTACCATGGTAAGGGGGAACAATAGTTGTGGATGCCATGTTCATGCCAAGTTCTGGACATCTACCAGATAAGGCAGCAATAATATCGTATGCTAGTCAAGACACACTTCCATCCAAAATGATAAATGCCCACTCATCAACAATTCCACCTTCAACTAAGCATGACTCATTCATGTTCCATGAGCCAAACCTGGAAACAAGCTCTCTCACTCTTTTTTTTTTGTTTTTGTTTTTTTTGAACCAATGTCATCAAACAAGAAGAAAGATGTTAGTGTCAATAAAATAATGTACATACGTCAAATGTGTCTCATGTGCCTAGGATTCTCAAATGTGTCTATGCATGGCCGTGTAATGTGGTCCTATATTAATGCATACTTTGGAAATGCATGACCTGGATGGTGCAAAAGACAAGGTTATGCCAAAGGCACATGGTTGTCGCACGTCAAGGCTTCTAATGTTACTTGGGGACGTTGATGCAAGCTATACCTAGAGGTGTCCATGGGACCTTGAGATGATAACCAATCATTTCTCCTTATAGGGATCCATTTGAGAACCATGTTCAGCTGCGTAGAGATCACCTTGGGTTTCTTCATCTTCACATGGTTTCTTAAATACTGTATCCCACATGGTTGGCTCTTTAGTTTTGCGGGGGATACTAGTGCTTTTGGATTCCATACCCATACCATTGTTGCTGGTCTTATGACTCTTGTTGAAGAGGTGAGTTGATCTGCTTTGGGTCTTGGTGGTTGGTTCCTACCCTTGCCTCGCCTTGGCTTCTTTGTTGAGACTTTTCTCATGTGGGAGAGCATAGGTTGTTGTGTATGTAAGAGCTTCTTGGGTACCCATATTTGTAATGGGCCTTGTTGAGCTGCAACTAATTTCTTAGGCACCCAAACTTGTCAGAGACCTTGTGGTTGAGCTTGTCCTAGTTTCTTCATTTGTCTTCTGGCCTGGTTGGCTTGCTTGGATGGGAATTGTGGGGACAAGTCCGGTGGTTGTCCTCTTTTTTGTACCTAGATCTGCTTCATGCGCGGAGCTGCTTTCATGTTGAATGGTGTCTTTCTATTCGATATAGCAGTTGTCTTGAACTGTTGTGCTTGCCTTTGTGGTGGAACTATTATGGTTGCATTAGTCTTTAAAGAAGAAGAAGAGAGATCCACTCGCATTTGAGCCTGTTCTTCCATGATTGAATCCTTTTGCATCATAGAGCTTTTGACACATACAACATCTTCTTCTATAAGGTTAGGCTTAGAAGAACTAAGGAAATGTGTGACACTTGGATTTGTGAGCATGCAGTTCTCTAACTCTAATGTAATGCATTGTTCATGTACCCAAACTTGAAGAAGCTAGCTTCTTAGATTTATGTTGACTACATGGTCAAAGATCCAATCTTGACCTAAGACAAGTGGTTTTGTAAGATCCTCATCTTGACACACTAGCATTTTGACTCTCATTGGGACAACTTGAAGATACATTGGAAGCTCCACCTCACCCAAACAAGGGGTTTCCACACCTCCCAATCCCATGAGATAGGCTTCCATGGGATTGATCTTCAATTGCAAGTCTTGGCAGTATGAAAGTCTAACTACACTAGTTGCTGCACTTGAGTCAATCAATGCTCTTATAGTCCTTACATTCTCTCCATGTCCTACCTCTAAGGTCACAAAGGGATGTCAGTCAATTATTTGAGAAGCAATTGCACCTGATGTTTGGTACATGGCCTTGTGATATTATGGGGCTTCACGATTGACATCCAAGCCTAATCGCCTTAACTTATTTTTCCTAATGTGCTCTCTGGCCTCTACCTGTGCTTCTTCGTTGACCCTTATCTCTTCTTCTTTTCACTTCTTAGCAGTGTTGAGTCTCATTAGAATATCCTTAGTAAGAGGTTCTTGATATAGCTTGACTCGACAACCACTAATATAGTTTGGAAAGATGTCACCCTCTAGAGTGGCCAATTGAATTGCACCACTAGTGGAAATTCTATTAATGGTCGTGGGTACATACCCTCGTTTCTCCAATTTTTGGGCATGTTGTTTGAGTAAACCAACACTAGGTCTCCCTCTTTCAATCATTTATCCTTGATGTGTGCATCAAAGTATGCCTTTTGTCTTTTCTTTGCAGAATAGATGCATGCTACTGCACGTAGCCTCGTTTCACCTAAGCGTTCTAGATCAAATATCCTGGAGGACAACTCATGTCCATTCCACTCATGCTCTTGTGCTACTTTTAAAGTCAGAATCAAGAAGTCTAATGATAGCACATCATTCTGTCCAAAGACCATCTAAAATGGGGTGGCATTGAGTACCATTTTGTAGGCAACTCGGTAAGCCCATACAACATGATGATGCTGTTTATCCCAATCAAAGCATTTATTATTGACCAGTTTTGTCAATACATTACATAGGATCTTATTTGTGCTCTCGGCTTGTCCGTTAGCTTGTGGATGATAGGGGGCAGAATTCTTATGTACAACCATGAATTATTGGAGAAGATTCTCAATGACTTCGTTCAAGAAGTGTATACCTCTATCACTTATTAACTCTATCGGTAATCCATCTCTGGTGAACACATTCTCAAATAAGAACTTGGCCATCGTTTGAGCATCATTCTTTGTCGTGGCTTTTACTTCTACTCACTTTGTAAGGTAGTCTATGGCTACAATAATGTATTTGGCATGGGAGTTTCTAGCTGGGGGGTTAATGGGACCTACAAAGTCTATACCCCACTTTGAGAATGCATGTCCTCCCATCATTGGTCTCAAAGGCATCTCGTCTTTTCTGATCCGATATTGTGCATGTTGGCATGTGTTGCATCTCTGCACATAGGAATGTGCATCCATATGAAGAGTGGGCCACCAGAGCCCTAGAAATAGAAGGTCTTAATTACTTTATCAGGATCAAAGTGTCCACCTGCAACACCACTATGTGTAGTTTTCTTGTTTGTACATGCTTCCTACAATTATTTGATAGTTTTGTGATCTTACAATTTCTTCTTTGTTCGTTTTCACATTCTTATTTGTAGGACTGAAGGTTAGGACTGGTACCAACTTATTTTCCCATTTAGGAGCAACTTCTAAATTGAATTGATAAGCATCAGACAACTCATCAGACACTCCTTGCAATGGCTCTTTTGAAGTGATGCGAGAAACGTGATCTGCCCTAAGGTGGGTTCTAACTTTCCTAACAACCACTTCAAAGTCATATTCCATTAGTAAGAGGAACCATCTTACTAAGCGTCCTGTATTGCAAGGTTTATTGACCAAATATAGTAAAGCTTAATGATCGATGAAAAAATTGAACTTGTTGGCCAATAGATAGTGTCGAAACTTCTTCATAGCATACACCATGCCTAACCCTTCTCTTTCGCTTGTGGTATAGTTTTGTTCAGCTGTGTTTAACGGTCTACCAACATATGCTATATGCAAATCTAGATTTCCTTCACCTATGGGTTTTGCTAGCACACATCCTATTAAGTGATTGGATGCATCCACATGAATGTGGAATGGTTTATTTCAATCAGGAGTGGTCAATATTGGAGCTATGCACAAACATCACTTCAACTCATTGAAGGAATTTTTGCATTCATTTCTCCATTCAAAATTTGTCATCAAGGCATAAAGAGGCTTAGCTATGATTGCATACATGTGGATAAACCTGCGGTAATATCCACAATGGCCCATAAAGGCTTGTACTTCTTTAATTTTCCTCGGCCTTGGCAACTTAGCTATGTCTCTTACTTTGTCCTCATTGGTTGATATTCTGTTCTTAGAAACAATATGACTAAGATTTTACCTTGTCGTACCATGAACACACACTTTTTTACTTGAAAATCCATCAAGTAAGCTATAGTCTTCTTTGCTTGCAACACACTCCAATAAATGTTCGGTGATTGGAAGTCGATAGCTATCTCTGATTGTAGAAGCATTAACTTTTTTAAGGTTAATACACACTCACAACTTCCCGTTCTTCTTGGGCACCACTACAATGGGCGACACCCATTCAATATGCTCAATCTCATAGATAAATCTAGCTTCAATCAGCCTATCAATTTCTTCTTTTATTTTTGCTGCATAAGTGTCATTATATGTGTAGGGCTTCTGTTTGGTGGGCTTGGCGTTAGCAGTCATGGGGATTGTATAAGAGCAAATTTTTGGATCTACTCCCTTCAAGTCTCTATAGGACCACACAAACACATCCTTGTATTCCCTTAATAGAGCTACAAGCTTTGCTTCTTCTTCTGCTTTTAGTTCTTCTACTATATATGTACATCACTCTTCGTTCTCTTCAATGGTGACTACTATTTTTTTGGTCTTTTCTTTATTATCATATGCTTCTCTTATAATGGCCTCTCTTTTAGGCATTTGTACAAAAATTTTTCGATCTTCAACTTCATATTTTTTGAAAATTTTTGGTACCTCAAACAATGATTCCTCCTCTTCTTGTTTCATTGCTTTTCTTTTCTTTTTCTTTTGACTACCTTCACTTCCTTCCTTTGAATTTACCGTTTTAATGCTTGTGAGAGGTTCTTCTTCCTTTTGTTTAAACATTCCTACATCTTCTAAATAGTTCTTTTCCGAGTTAAAGCAACTATCCATCACAATGGACTCTAGATCATTGTCATTGTCTTCTTCTTCTATGACTTCACTAGGGTCACACTCTTCTAACAAGGGCTGACACATGAATACGGAGATCTTATAACCCTCCTCATCACATTGAGGTGACCATTCTTCTTCATTGACTGCAATGTCCATGGTGGCTAAGAATTCTGCCCAATCATGAGGCTCAAATTCCTCATCTGGAAAGATCATCGGTGTGTAGGTTGGGTTTCTAATCCATCTATCTCCTTGAGAAGTTCCTTCTTCTCTTGCCTTTAAGCATTTTTCCTCTTCCTCTGCGACTTTGCACATCCACAAGTGAGTGTCTTCATGCATCAAAGAGGGATCAGAAGAACTTTTCGAATGCACATAGATGGAATCATTTTGCACCTTGTGTATATGATTCCACTATAGGGGTGGTACATCTCTGAATGTATAATCTTTCAAATTCACCTTGGTTGTGACCCCTAAGTGCTGCAAGTACAAGCAGTTGGTTCCTCAATCTTGTACCATTTGCAGTTGTCGTAGGAAGGGTCTTCCTAATATCATCTCATAGACGTTATTTTTGCCAAATTCACATATAGCAAAAGTGTGTTTGAACTCTACACCACAAGTAGCTAAAGTTATCCCTTCAAGCAATCCTAGAGGTCTTTCAATATGGTTGTCAGCCATTTGAAGCTTTATTCTAGTTCGTGTTAATGCGGGCTTGCCCCATCGCTTCCACAAAGAGGTGGTAGCAATCGCCACACCAAAACCTGAATCTAAGATAGCTTTGGTTGTGTAACCTTGGTAGGTGATTAGAAGATAAGTATTACCTTCTTCACCTTCACTCATATCCCCTATTTTGTCTAGAGGTATCTTTGGTACTTTTTGCTTAGAGCCTGCTTTTGGCATATTGGAATCAAGTTCTGGAACTTGATTCGCCACATGTTTCCATAGCTCAGGTTTTACTTTGAGTAGCTCTTCTAAGGTGATATGACACTGAACCTTAGTGTTCTTCACAACATCAGTGTTCCTTGGAACCACTGAGTCTTCATGTCTTACCAATATTGTGGGAGCTCTGATATGAAGAGATTCAGATTCCCATGGGCCTGTGAATTGTGGCAACTTGTGTAAAGAATTAGATTCAAGTTCTAATCTTTCCTCTTCTTGTTGCTCTACTTGGTCTCCATAAATAGATGGAATGTCTTGGGGAAATTGATCATGAAGGTCATCAATTTCAGGAATAGGAGGGGGATTATCCTTCTCCTTGGCCTATTTCTCTTCTTGTATTTCATCCAAGAACTCCTGAGAGTATTCTTGAATTGAAAGGGGTGTTCCATCATCCACAAAATCAGGAACATAAGCTTTCGTTGGCAGTGAGCTTTCTCTTTCAACAACTTGTTGAGCCTGTGGAGGCAAAGAAACATGCAGCTTGTTTACCAACTGCTCTAATCTTTCTTGTAAGCCCTGAAAATGCAAACATGGTTTGATAGAATTTGTCTGATTGAACAATTGATTGGCCTCAAGCATAGCCTGAGCTAGCTCTACCATTTTTATGCACATTTTTGTCCATTCAATCTCTAGCTCCGCTCTAGGGTAACTCTTGTCTAGGTTTGTAACTGTTGGCCCTTCTTGAAGTCGAGCGTGGTAGGCCTTGAACATCATATCCAAGTCTTCTGGGATTGGATATGCAAGAATAGACCCTGGTTGTGGTCTATTTACAATGGCTGGTGGGGTGGGATGCGGTGGTGTGTATGGAGTTTCGACATGCGAGGGGCTTTGAGATGCAATGTCTTCTATTTTTATTTTTGCTTCTTCGAGTTTTCTTCTAGTTCAGCTAATTTTCTATTCCACTTGCGATTGGCCTTCTCTCTGGTACCCTTCCATGTTCTTGTTTTCCTCTTAGTAGGCTCTCTTGATTCGCTTGACTCCGATTGTTCAACTCATTTATCTTGTTTTAAGGCTTGTGCCCTGGTAACTACCTGTATAGGAGCCACATTACTGCTATTTGAACTTGAATCCACCACTAAGCCTACCACGTTAATTGGTGTAACCTTGGGTGCACTAGAGGGGTTCCTAGCACAATCTCTTGGAAGATGCTCTTTGCCACACTCAGGACAAAATCCTTGTATTGTGATGTTCTGTCCTTGTCCTTGAGCAGGTGAATGGGGACATTCACAAATGAAATGGTTGCCTTGACATCTCAAACATGGTCCTTTAGGAGCTTGTGGTCTCATTTGTCTCAATTGGGGCCTGGGGTTAGGGTTCTTGTACATGACATTGGAGTATTATAGCTCCCAATTTTGTTCCATAGGTGGCGCCTCGTATTGATATGGACAAGTCTCACTATGCTCAGGTGACTCTGTGTAATAAGCTTGTGGACTATCTTCATAGGAGTAGTAGATTTCTGAGCATGAAGGTCATTTTCTAAGACCAAAGGGGTCATTGGTACCAATGATCTATTAGGGCTTTTCTCTACCACTGCATACTTAACTAGAATTACATTGGCAGGAGCTTGCAGTTGGTTTCTTAGGACTGGTTGTGGCCTATATGGTGCCTAGTATTGCTCTTGGTACTGAGGTTGATATTGTTGTTGTGGCCTATAATATGGTTGTTGGTATTGGTTTTGATGCCTACCATGTTGGTAAGGTTGCTCATAATTTTGTCTAACAGCCTGCCTATTGTAGGGACAGTCTTGAGCCATATGATTTGTGAATTTTCTTTCAATAGTACAATATTGGCCACTAGGGTTTCCTTGGAGCTAAGCCATGATCAAGCAAACATTACTCATGTGGTCTCCTCCACAATTATAACATTGTTTCACTACAGTGACCCTTGGTGTTTGTCTATTTTGAACTCCTAGCTTTCTTGTGACCTGATCAACTATCTCATCTATCTCAGTGGAGGTTTGTCACTCTAGCACAATGGTAAGTACCAACGTGAGGAGCTTCACCTCATAAATGTCATTCTGTGGAGACGTGAGGACCGGTATGAAGATCATGAGCAAGTGATGGCACAAGTGCGTGAGTGAAAGCACACAAGCATGCACACACATACACACACACGCGCACAAGGTAAGAGCAAAGAGTGGAACAATGGAAAGCTTTGATTACAAAATAAATCTCTTACAAAGCTCAAAACTGCAATAAGCTACCCCCAAAAATGAGCTCTCCAACCCTTTTTATAGTTTTTTGAGTGGTTTTGGCCCTGTCTAGACCTAGTGTCTGACCTAGTTAAAAATTAGGTTCCAAGGCTTATTTGGGGGCTCAAACAAAGTCTAAAAATTATGAAAATTGGTAGGATGATAGTTCTAATACTCTTCAAGCTTGAGGACTCCTTGGCTTGAACAAAATGGAGTTGCAAAAATGAAAAATGGTATTTACAATGGTTTTTAGTGATAAAAATCATATTTTTATAGGGATTTCTTCTGAAAATTTGACATGTGCTTCTTGGAGCTCCCTAAATGCTCCTTCTTCTTGTGTGTCCACTTCCTTGATGCACTTCCATGCTTGTCCTTGACCTTGAGCTTTATCATCCCCCCCCCCTCTTGAGTCTGTCGTCCCTGACAGACCCTTGTTGTAGTGGTTGTTGCATGTAGTACGTTGAGAGGTAGTTTCCTTCCTGTATCAACAAGAGCGGTCCATCTTCCCAATGTAGCCTGGTCGGTTGTCGAGTTCTTCAATTTTCCACTACTAGCCTATTCGAGAGTTGTGCCCAATGTATGTACTTCTTCCTTGGATTTGAGCTGGAGGGTATACTTCTTGGCTTTCAAAGGTTGTTAGTTGCTCAAAAGAGGTTGTCGATGTTGATCTTGAGCAACTATCTACTATGAATTGCTTCCTGGGTACTGATGTTGTACCCTGGGTGTCCTTGAATCTTTGAAACATGAGTTTCATAGTATGAGGCCAAGTACTTGTGACCCATAATGATTGATGGTTAAGTGCATTAGTGCATGGGTTGGAAAAAATAGGTGCCTTGTGCATGGGCTTGTAATGTAGCCCTATGCATGCATACTTGAGAAATGCATTGGAAGAATTATGGTGCAAGAAGTTGGGTCTTGAGGTCAGTGCTCAAGGGTATGCCGACGAAGAGGTTTCCTAATTGATCATGGTTATAGCATCGTTGAAGCATACAATTCTTACCATGGTGAAAGGTCCGTCGATCTTCATCTCTTCATGTTGTACTTCCATCATGGTGATTGACCATTGGCTTGTCTTTCTTGTCGATGGATGTCCGTTTTGATGATTCACTTTATGAGATTCTTCAAGCGCACAATCTTCTCTCTCTTTTTTTTTTTGCTCGTGATGACATAAAACAAGAAGAAAGAGGTTAGTATCAATAAAATATTTTCCATATGGCAAGTGTGTCTCATGTGCGTGGGATTTCTCAATGGTGTCTGTGCACGACCGTGTAATGTGGCCCTATGTTGATGCATACTTTGGAAGTGCATGACCTCAATGGTGCAAACGATAAGGCTATGCCAAAGGCATGGTTGTTGCACGTCGAGGCTTTCAATGTTCTTGTAGATGTTGATGCAGCTTTTGTTGGAGGTATCCAGTGGATGTCAAAAGGACAACTGATTTTAGGGACCCATTTCAGAACAGTGTTGGGCTGCATACAAGGCCTTGTTGACTTCTTCATCTTTGGTTGGTTGCTTAAATTTTGTATTCGGAGTGGTTCGTTCTTTGGTGCTGTGGATGCTAAGGGTACCTTAGGCTTCGAAACCCATATCCTTGATGATTGTCGTCTTAATTTTGCCGAAGGGTTGAGTTTATCTTCATTTGGTCTTTGTGCTCTGTTCTTACCCTTTTCTCTCCTTGATTTCTTTGTTGAGACCTTTTGCATGTGGGAGAGCATATGTTGTTGTGTATGTAAGAGCTTCTTAGGTACCCACATCTGTAATCACCCTTGTTGAGCTGCAACTAATTTCTTAGGCACCCAAATTTTGTAGAGACCTTCTGGGTGAGCTAGTCTTGATTGTTTGGTTCTTGTTTTTGCATGGTTGGCTTGCCTGGGTGGGAAGTGTGTTGGCAAGGCTGGTGGTTTTTCTCTCCTTTTCGTACCCAGATTTGCTTCATGCCCAAAACTACTTCCTTCTTGAAGGCTCTTTGTCTATTTGATATATTGATTGTTTTGTACTATTTTTCTTGCCTCTGTGGTTGAACTACTATGGATGCTTTACTCCTCGAAAAAGAAGGAAGGTCTGCATGCCTTTGCAATTGTTCTTCCATGATTGAGTCCTTCTAGATCATCGAGCTTTTGCCACATTCAACATCTTATTCATGAAGATGAGGCTTAGAGGAACTAAGAGTGTGTGGTGCCATGATCTGTGAGCATGCAATTCTCTAATTCTAATGTAATGCATTGTTCATGTACCCAAACTTGAAGAAGTTGACTTCTTAGGTTCAAGTTGACTGCATGGTCATAAATCCAATCTTGACCCAAGACAAGTGGCTCTGTAAGGTCCTCATCATGACACATTTTGACTTTCATTAGGACATCTTGAAGGTAGATGGGAAGTTCCACCTTGCCCAAACGAGGGGTTTCCACACCTCCCAAACCTATGAGATAGGCTTCTATGGGCTTGATGTTTAGATGTAGGTCTTGGCAGTATGGAAGTCTAACTGCACTTGTTGCTGCACCTGAGTCAACCAAGGCTCTCACAGTCCTTACACTCTGTCCGGATCTTATTTGTGCTCTTGACTTGTCCGTTAACTTGTGGATGATAGGGGGCATACTTCTTATGTACCACCAAGGACTCTTGGAGGAGGTTTTCAATGACTTCATTCAAGAAGTGTGTACCTCTATCACTTGCTAACTCTATTGGTAACCCATGTCTGGTGAACACGTTCTCAAATAAGAACTTAGCCGTCGTTTGAGCATCAATTTTTTTTGTGGCTTTGACTTCTACCCACTTGGTAAGGTAATCTGTGGCTACAATAATGTACTCTGCATGGGAGTTTCTAGCCGGGGGGTTAATAGGACCTACAAAGTCTATGCCCCACTTCGAGAATGCACGTCCTCCCATCATTGGCCTCAAAGGCATCTCATCTTTCCTTATCGGATGTCATGCACGTTGGCATGTGTCACATTTCTTCACATAGGTATGTGCATCCATATGAAGAGTTGGCCACCAAAGTCCTGAGAATAGAATGGTCTTGATTACTTGATCAGGCCCAAAGTGTCCGCCTGCAACACCACTATGTGTAGTTTCTAAGAATTTCAAATAATCTGATTCGTGAATGCATAGTCTTAAGTAACCATCTTTTCCTCTTCGATATAAGTAATCTCCTCCTAAGGCATAGTCTTTAGCCTCTTGCTCCATGCTTCATTTTCTTGTTAGATTAGCCTCATTGGGTAGTGTTCCTGATCTCATGAGTTCTACCAATGGAGTGCTCCATTATGGAATTAATGATATGTGATAAAGAGTCACATGCTCCATTGGGGTCTCTCTTGGCACACTGAACAATTCTTAATCCACTCTTGTATTTCTTTGTCCATGCTAGGCCAATACACTCCTAAACATTTTAGATTTTGCAATGTTCGTTGTTTAGAGTAGTGATTTCCTAGCAATCCTTCATGGGCTTGTTGCAACCAACTACTATGTTCATCATCCTCGACACAACAAGCTAGTACACCCTCTGTATCGTGTTTGTACATGCTTCTAGCCAATATTTGATATTTTTGTGATTTTACAATTTCATCTTTGTTTGTTTTTACATTCTTATTTGAGGGTCCGAAGGTTTGGACATGTACTAACTTATTTGCCCATTTAGGAACAACTTCTAAATTAAACAAATAAGCATCAGGTAGTTCATCAGACACTCCTTGCGGTGGCTCTCCTCAAGTGATGCGAGAAAGGTGATCTGCTTTGAGGTGGGTCCTACCTTTCTTGACAACCACCTTAAAATTGTATTCCATTAGTAAGAGGAACCATCTTACTAAGCACCATGTATTGCAAGGTTTATTGACCAAATACAATAAGGCTTGATGATCAGTAAAAAACTTGAACTTGTTGGCCAATAAGTAGTGTCTAAACTTCTTCAAAGCATATACCATGCCTAAGCCTTCTCTTTCAGTTGTGGTATAGTTTCGTTCCGTAGCGTTCAATTGCCTGCTAGCATATGCTATAGGCAAACCTAAATTTCCTTCACCTGTTGGTTGTGATAGCACACATCCTATTGCATAATTGGATGCATCCACATGGACATGGAATGGTTTATTCCAATCAGGAGTGGTCAGTATTGGTGCTATGCATAAACATCTTTTTAGCTCATTGAAGGAATTCTTGCACTCTTCAGTCCACTCAAAATTTGTCGAGACCATAAAGAGGTTTGGCTATGATTGCATACATGTGGATAAACCTACAGTAGTATCCAAAATGGCCCATAAAGGCTTGTACCTCTTTAATGTTCCTTAGCCTTGGTAGCTCTGCTACGGCTCTTACTTTATCCTCATGTGTTGATATTCCGTTCTTAGAAACAATGTGACCTAAGATTTTACCTTGTCATACCATGAATACAGACTTATCTGGGTTCAGACACACTCAATACTCTCTACACTAGTTGAAGATCTGTCTGAGCTCAGGGATGTGGTATCTCCTTTCTTGGGAATGAGCACATAAATCATCCACATATACTTCTAAGCTCTTTCGCAAGAACTGTTTGAAGACATGACACATGAGCCTTTGGAATGTTGCAGGTGCATTGGTGAGCCCAAATGGCATCACGCGGAATGCAAAGATTCCCCACTCTGTGGCAAAAGCTATTTTATGTTGATCTTATGGGGCAATGGCTACTTGGTTGTAGCCTAAAAATCCATCAAGGAAGCTGTAAAATTCCTTGCCTGCAACACGCTCCAATAGATGTTTAGTGATTGGAAGCGGATAAATATCTCGAATCGTAGCAACATTAACTTTTTTAAGGTTGATGCACACTCACAACTTTCCATTCTTCTTGGGCACCACTACAATGGGGGAAACCCATTGTGTATGCTCAATCTCATAGATAAATCCAGCCTCAATCAACCTAACGATTTCTTCTTTTATTTTAGCTGCATAAGTGTCATTATATGTGTAGGGATTTTGTTTGGTGGGTTTGGCATCGGTGGTCATGGGGATCATATGAGAGCAAATTTTTGGATCTACTCCCTTAAAATCTCTATAGTGCCATGCAAACACATCCCTATATTCCCTTAATAGAGCTACAAGCTCTGCTTCTTCTTTTGCACTTAGGTCATCTCCTATGGAGGCTCTTCATTCTCTTCAATGGTCAGTACAATCTTTTTGGTCTTTTCTTTATTATCATATGCTTCTCCTATGATGGCCTCTCTCTTAGGCATTCGTACCAAATTTTTTCGGTCTTCCACTTCATATTTCTTGAAATTTACTGGTACTTCAAACAATGATTCCTCCTCTTCTTGTTTCACTGCTTTTCATTTCTTTTTCTTTTGACCTCCTTCACTACCATCCTTTGAATTTACAGTTTTAATACTTGTGAGAGGTTCTTCTTCTTGTTGGGTAAATACTCCTACATCTTCTAGATAGTGCTTTTCTAAATTAAAGCAACTATACATTACAATGGACTCTAGATCATCGTCAATTTCTTCTTCTTCTATGACATCACTAGGGTCACATTCTTCCAACAAGGGTTGACACATGAACACTGAAATATCATAACCCTCCTCATCACAATGAGGTGTCCATTGTTCTTCATTTACTACAATGTCCATGGTAGCTAAGCTTTTTGCCTAGCCATGAGGCTCAAATTCCTCATATGGAAATATCATCAGTGTATAGGCTGGGTCTTTAATTGGTCTATCTCCTAGAGAAGCTCCTTCTTCTCTCGCTTTTAGGCATTTTTCCTCTTCCTCTGCAACCTTGCACATCCACAAATGAGTATCTTCATGCAGCCATGATGGATCGGGTGAACTTCCAGAATGCACAGAGATAGAATCTTCTTTCGCTTTGTGGATAGATTCCCACTGTAGTGGTGGTACATATTTGAAGGTGTAATCCATTAAGTTGACCTTGGTGGTGACCCCTAAGTGTTGTAAGTACAAGGAGTTGGTTCCCAAATCCTGTAATATTTGCAATTGTCGTAGGAAGGGCCTTCCTAAGATCATCTCGTAGACATTATTTTTCTCAAAGTCACATATAGAAAATGTGTGTTCAAACTCTACACCACAAGTGGTTAGAGTTATCCCCTCGAGCAATCCTAGAGGTCTTTCAAAATGACCATCTGCCATTTGAAGCTTCATTCTAGTTGGTCTCAATGTGGGTTTGCCCCATCGCTTCCACAAGGAGGTGGTTGCAATAGCAACACCAGCACCTGAATCTACGATTGCTTTGGTTGTGTAACCCTGGTAGGTTATCGGAAGATAAGTATTACCTTCTTCACCTTCGCTCATGTCTCCTATTTTATCGAGAGGTTTCTTTGGAACTTTTCGCTTAGAGCCTGCTTTTGGCATTTTGGAATCAAGTTCTGGAACCTGATCCTTTACATAATTCCATAGCTTAGGTTTTTCTTTGAGGAGCTCTTCTACAGTGAGATGACACTGAACCTTAGTGTTCTCCACGACATCAGTGTTTCTTGGAACCACTGAGTCTTTATTTCTTATCAATATTGTGGTAGCTCTGATATGAAGAGATTCAGATTCCCATGGGCATGTGAATTGTGGAAACTCTTGTAAAGAATTAGATTCAAAATCTAATCTCTCGTCTTCTTGTTGCTCTACTTGGTCTCCATAAATAGATGGAATGTCTTGGGGAAATTGATCGTGAAGATCATCAATTTCAGGAATAGGAGGGGGATTACCCTTCTCCTTGGCCCATTTTTCTTCTTGTATTTCCCACAAGAACTCTTGAGAGTACTGTTGATATGAAAGAGGTGCTCCCTCATCCACGAAATCACGAACATAAGCTTTCATTGGTGGTGAGCTTTCTCTTTCAACCATTGGCTGAGCACGTGGAGGTAAAGAAACCTGGGGCTTGTTTACCAACTGCTCTATCTTTCTAGTAAACCTTGGAAATGCAAATCTGGCTTGATAGAGTTTGTCTGATTGAACAATTGAATGGTCTCGAGCATAACCTGAGCTAGCTCTACCATCTTCATGCACATTTTTGTCCGTTCAATCTCTAAATCTGCTCTAGGGTAACTCTTGTCCAGGTTTGCACCTGTTGGCCCTTCTTGAAGTCGAGCCTAATAGGCCTTGAACATCATGTACAAGCCTTTTGGGATTGGATCTGCAAGAACAGACCCTAGAAGTGTTCTATTTATAGTGGGTGGTGGGGTGGGATGAGGTGGAGTGGATGGAGCTTCAACATGCGAGGGGCTTTGAGATGTAATGTCTTCTATTTTTGTTTTCTTGTCTTTCAGGCTTTCTTCTAGATCAGATAGCTTTTTATTCCACTTGTGCTTAGCTTTCTCCCTGGTATCCTTCCATGTTCTTGTTTTCCTCTTACTAGGCTCTCCTGATTCACTTGAATCTGATTGTTCAGCTGATTTATCCTGGTTCAATGCTTGTGCCCTAGTGACTGCCTGTACAGGAGCCACATTACTACTACTTGAACTTGAGTCTGCCACTAAGCCTACCACATTGATGGATGTAACCTTGGGCACACTAGAGGGATTCCTAGGACACTCTCTTGGAAGATGTTCTTTGCCACACTTAGGAAAAAAGCCTTGTATTGTGATGTTTTGTCCTTGTCCTAGAGTAGATGGGTGGGGACATTCACGAATGAAATGGTTGCCCTGACATCTAAAACATGGACCTATAGGGGCTTGTGGTCTTACTTTTCTTGCTTGGGGCCTAGGATTTGGATTCGTATACATGTCATTGGAGTATTCTGGCTCCCAATTTTGTTCCATAGGTGGTGCCTCACATTGATATGGAGAAGTCTCACTTTGCTCAGGTGACTCAATGTAATAAGCTTGTGGACTATCTTCAATGAGAGTAGTCAGAACTATGAGCATGAGAGTCATGTTCTAAGATTAGAGGGGTTATTGGTACCAAAGCTCTATTAGGGTTTTCCTCTGCCATTGCATACTTGACTGGAATCACATTGGCAGGAGCTGGTGGTTTGTTTCCTAGGACTGGCTGTGGCCTATATGGTGCCTGATATTGCTACTGGTATTGAGGTTGATATTGTTGTTGTGGCCTATAATATGGCTATTGGTACTGGTTTTGATACCTACCTTGTTGGTAAGGTTGCTGATAATTTTGTCTGACAGCTTGCCTATTGTATGGACAATCTTGAGCCGTATGATTTGTGTATTTCCTCTCAATGGTGCAATATAGAGCATTAGGGTTTCCTTGGGGCTGAGCCATCATTGGGAAAACATTAGCCATGTGGTCTCCGCCACAGTTGTAACATCGCTTCAATGGGGTGACCCTTGATGGTTGTCTATTTTGGACTCCTAGCTTTTTGGCAACTTGCTCCGCTCTCTCATCTATCTTAGTGGAGGTTGTGGAGGTATGACTAGAAGAACTATCGGAATCCTTATAGAGTTTGGACAGTCCTAACTCCTCACCCAAGTTGTCTTCTATGTCAATGCACATCCGCGCACACTCTTCTATGGATCTAGGCTCTTTCAAGTACACATATGACCTTAACTATGTACTCAATAAGCCATCTAAGAACAATGCCACTTGTTTGGCTGGTGTGGGTAACTTTGGAATAGGGCATCGTTCTAAGTACTTTCTGAAGTGTCTTCCTATAAGTCGCACAGTCTCTTGGGGTGTCTGCTTGAAGCTGTGGATCAAGGATGATGTATTATGCCTGATGCCACTTTTGGAAAACTCTACAATGCATTCTTCTAGCAGTTGACCTATCTCTCGGTAGTTGTGACTGTTGAGGGGTTGGAACCAAGCTAAGCAGTACCTTGAGAGTTAAACCAAATGCCTCGAACTGTGTGAACAAGTCCTCAACCTGCTCAGCTCTTAACACTTGTTTGAACTCGGCCACATGATCATAAGGGTCTCCGAATCCATCAAAATAGTTCTTCATTCCCTTAAGCACTTGAGAAGGTCTAAGGGTTCTCGGGTGATCTCATGGTCTAGGCAATGGGAAATCATGTTCATCTCTTTGATGTCTATGTGCTCTATGTCTCTCCCTTTCTGCCCTTTCTCCTTCATGTCCTGATCTCTCTCTGCCCATAGTGTTTACAAAGCTTACCTCAAGTCTCTCTCTGGTTCTTTCCCTCCGGGTTTCATGAGCCTTGGATGATCCTGCTCCTTGGAGACCATGGGAAACACTGGATCTTAGTGGAGGAAAAATTGATTCACCCTGCCAAGTGTATGCATGCCTATCCTGCTCTATTACCAAGAAACTTTTCTCAGATGTGTTATCCAGATATGCAACCTTGCCTAGTATCTCTAGATCCTTGAACTCATAGATGGTGACTATTGGGTTAGGTTGATATGGTTTGAATCTCCAAAAGGCTTCCACCGTTTCTCTATTCAAGAACGATTCTATGCTTTTGGTTTCTTGGGGAATCCACTATGGAGTAATTACCCTAGTCAAGACTGACTTACCTCTAGAAGTCTTGGGTTCTCATCCTAGGTCTCCTTGTTCTAGATCTCCTATGTCGTTCTCAAGAATGATATTTCCAAACTGATCTGTGCTGTCTGGTAATTTGGTAACCACATACATGGTTCCTTCTTTATCAATGTATTAACCCTCTTCGAACTTGACCACTAGGTGTTCAAGTCCAAAGGGTTGGTCTGGATTTTTGAGTTGGGCCACTGATCATCTCAGGCCATCCTCATAGATGTGAGCACCTAATTGGTTGGTCTGAATATATTCCAAGTGTGTCTTATAGGGGCCTTCTGGTGTTTGTAAATAAGCAGTGCCTGAACTACGTGTGGGTCTTTCCATGCGAAAAGACATTTCTGAGTCACTTGTTTCAGAACTTAGCATGTAGGGATTACCACTAAGTTGTTGTGCCCACGACCTAGCTGTATGGTTCACACTGCCTCAGATGATCTAGTGCTTTGTTTATCTTTGCCTAAGTATCTACCAGATCTCAGGTTCATAAGCCTTGTCTTCTGGTCCCAATGTTCTCTTGTATTGCTCATATCCTTTGGAACTCCTTGGTTTCCTAGTCCTACCATGAGGGTCAACTTCAAAATACTATATCTAATAATCCACATATTAATTTTACCATAACCAATGGAAGCTTTGGTAGTACTCCCCATGAGCTTTCCAACGAACCCAAAATCACACCAAACGGATTTTGTATGAGAAAGTTATGCCAGTTCATGGTTCTGGGGGTTAAAACAGGGAAACAAGATCTCTCGGGGAGTTCCACAGAACATGCGATACGATACCAAATTTTCACGATACGATACCTTTGTTTTACACGATACCACTACAGATGATACCACTATAGAAGATAGCACCTTACACGATACGATACCACTGGGGCGACTGCGATCCCGATACCAACTTCCATGATACGATACTGCTATCCACACGATACGATACTGGAAATGGCCACGATACGATACCTATGATTGACACGATACGATACCAACTTCACGATACGATACCAGTAGTTAGGACGATATGATACCAGTGACTTTTTGGGACGATACGATACCACTTGCCCTCACGCTATGATACCTCCTACTGGACGATACGATACCACAAGATGCACGATATGATACTAGAATGAGAGACGGTACGATACTAAGTGCACGATACGATACCAATCATGCATGCGATACAATACCAACTTGGCCGACGATACGATATCGCTCGATCGACGATACGATATCAGGACCGACATGATACGATACCACCGGGATGACTGCGATCGTGATACCAGCACTTGACGATACGATACCGGAATGGTATTGCGATACTGTTGGAGTTAGATGTCTGCGGAAGCATGCGAACAGCACAAGGAAGAAGAAGAAGAAGCTTGGAGCACAACACACAATACTGAATGTATTACTAGAGAGTGTACAAAGATAAGTAGCCCATTAGGGCAATAGGCATATATACAAGCCAGGGGAAAAAAACCTCCTAAAGAGGGAAAAAAGTGCCCCGGCGGTCCTAGTGTGTTCACACACATCACTACCTGAATATATCAACAAATCCCCCCTGGGAGTGATGCGGTGAACAAGGAGCTGGCACTCATGTATAAGGAAGTGCCAAGCTATGTGGAAATCACTCCACAAAAGGAAGTAAGCCCAAAGCTTTGCGAAAAGCTTCAAAATTCTCCCTAGGCAGAGCCTTCGTGAAAAGGTCTGCAATGTTCTCTTGCGTGGGCACATATGCCAAGTTGATCTCCCCAGCAGAGAACCTTTCCCTGACATAGTGATAATGCACCTCAATGTGCTTAGTGCAAGCATGGAACACAGGGTTCCTCGCAACTGCCAATGCGCTCTAACTGTCAATGAAGATGGTGGTGGCAGAAGACTGACCAACACCCAAATCAGCCATAAGGCGTCTAAGCCACACACACTCAACAGTAGCTGTGAAAGCTGCCCTATACTCAGCCTCACAACTGGAAGTGGCCACAGTAGGCAGATTCTTGCTCAACCAAGATATACATGAGCTACCAAGCATGAAGCAAAAGCCACTAGTGGACACACGAATGTTATAGCAACCAGCCCAATCAGAGGCAGAAAAAGCATGCAAATCTAGCGGTAGGGATCCCCCCTTGGGATAAAACAACCCAAGTAGCCGAGTATCACTCAAGTAGTGAAAGATGCGCTTAACCGCCTGCCAATGCTTAACTCTTGGGCAATGCATAAATCTGCTCATCTGTGAGACAACAAACTGAATATCTGGCCGAGTAATGCATAAGTAAATCAAGCATCCAACAACTTGCTGATAGAGAACAACATCAAATGCATCTCCACCATCATGAATACTCAATCGTAAACCTGTCTCCATAGGAGTGGCAATAGGCTTACGGTCTTCAAGGCCAAAACACTGCAATAATGCGTCAATATATTTTGTTTGACACAAAGCCATTCCACCATCAACTTGCATAAACTGAATGCCCAAATAGTGATGCAAATGCCCCAAATCAGACATCTCAAATGAGGCATGCAAATCAGCCTTGAAATCAGCAATATGCTTCTTAATAAGACCAGTGAGTATCATGTCGTCAACATAGACAACAATGATCAGAAGCACATCATTAGCACGCTTAACATATAAGGTGCTTTCACTTGGACTGTTCTCAAAACCATGTGCAACCAGATAGGCATGTATCTTCTCATACCAAGCACGTGGTGCTTGCTTTAAACCATATAATGCCTTCTTTAATCTGCACACCTGGTTTTCATGCCCTTTCTGCACAAAGCCACGGGGCTGAAAAACATACACTTCTTCATGCAAGTCACCATTCAAAAATGCTGCTTTAATGTCCAACTGATGTACATTCCAACCATGATGGGCTGCAAGTGCACAAATGCTCCGAACAGTAGTCATACGGCATGTAGGTGCAAAGGTCTCATCAAAATCAATGCCTCTTTCCTGCGCATAACCCTTTGCAACAAGCCTAGCCTTATACCTGTCAACTGTACCATCAAGTTTACGCTTCAGTTTG
The DNA here is from genome assembly GCA_020310875.1 of Ceratopteris richardii. NCBI lineage: Eukaryota > Viridiplantae > Streptophyta > Polypodiopsida > Polypodiales > Pteridaceae > Ceratopteris > Ceratopteris richardii. The sequence continues at coordinate 169,514,206 of CM035424.1, read as the reverse complement.
TATACCCACTTAGTGCCAATGGCCTTCTTGCCAGGAGGCAAGTCACATAAAGACCATGTACCATTCTTCATTATAGCATCATATTCAGATTGCATTGCAGCCATCCAATTTTCTAAATTCTGTGCTTCATCAAAAGAAACAGGCTCATTCTCATCACAGAGACTAGATGCAGCCATAGCATAGCAATCTGATGCAAAGGAGGCACTATGAGAGCCTGAACGAGTACGATATGACAAAGGTGCATCTAATTTGCTGTCACGCAAGTCTGCACCAGCCATTTTGGCATAGTTTTTGCCTGCTCAATATCAGCTCTCTCATCAACAAGTGCATCATGTAAATCTGCATCAGAAATGGAATGATCTGCATCATCATATGAAACCTGCAAAGGCTGAGAAGTTGCCTCATTAGGACCAGCACTAGACTGTCCACGTGTAAAAAGAGGCATCAAAGTATCATACATGTCTTTGGAGCTAACAGATGTCTCCTAGTACATGAAAGCAATGGCTGAATAGCATCTTCCACAAATACAACATCACGGCTAACCAGAATGCATTTAGTCTGTGGATGATACAGACGATAGCCTTTACTTTCAAAACTATATCCAACAAAAATACATTTTACTGCTTTATCATCCAATTTTCTACGATGTTGTTCAGGCACTAATGCATATGCTAAACAACAAAAAACACGCAGATGAGCAACAGATGGCTTGCGGTCATGCCAAGCCTCATATGGAGTCATAGACTGCAACGCTTTAGTGGGACACCTGTTCAGTACATATGCTGCACACATGACAGCCTCAAGCCAGAAACTATGAGGTAAACCCTGACTCTTTACCATACACGTCGCCATCTCCATGAGAGACCTGTTCTTCTGTTCAGCAACTCCATTTTGTTGAGGTGTATACGGCACTGTACACTGGTGTTTTATCCGATGTTCAGCCAGAAATGCATTGAAATTAGAAGACATATATTCCCCCCCTCGATCAGAACGGAGGGTGCCCATCTTACATGCTGACAGATTTTCAGCCAAAACCAAAAACTGTTTGAAGCACATGAACACTTCGGACTTTGCCTTCAATGGATATACCCATGCATGCCTGGAAAAATCATCAATGAAAGTCACGAAGTAAAGATAATTTCCAAAAGAAGGTGTCTGCATAGGACCACAGACATCACTATGTACAAGCTGTAATTTTTGAGTAGCCCGAACTGAACCATCTTTTGGAAAGGATGAACGCTGCATTTTGCCCAAAATACAACCTTCACAACATGTTTTCTAGGTGCCTCAAGTTTGGGCAAAGAGGACACCATTTCAGATTTCTGCAGGCGTAGCAAACTAGCAAAATTCAGATGACCAAAGCTTGCATGCCAAAGCTTTGCATCTGACATAGCCTGAGAATCATTTACTGCACATGCCAAATCATTTACAGATCTTTCATAGTCTATGAGCTTATATAGCCCACAACATAAAATGCCAGAAGAAATAATCACATCGCCATTTGACATATCATGAACTGTACACCTGTCATCAACAAATTTCACAACCAAGCCAATCTTGGCTAATGCAGAAACTGATAACAGGTTCTTCTTGATCCCTGGCACAAATAAAGCATCTGACAAAGTGAAAGAACTACCATCAGCAGTAGTCAAAATGATCTTACCAACTCCCATAACAGGATAAGAGGAGTAGTTGGCGCATGTAACAGTATTCCCTATAGGAGCAGGCACGAGTGAAGAGAAGAAACTGCACTGTGAGGTAATATGTTTGGTTGCCCCACTGTCAAAATACCAAACATTTGAGTCTACTGCAGACATGCACTGATCATGAGAAGATGGGTCTGTAGCTCAGTGATGAGTAGCACCTCCTTTATTGTCAATCTGGGAAGACGTGAGGATGGTATGAAGACCTCGAGCAAGTGAAGGCACAAGTGCGTGAGTGAGAAGCACACTAACATGCACACACATACACACACACGCGCACACACGGCAAGAACAAAGAGAGTAAGACAATGGAATCACTTCTATTGCAACCAAGTTCTCATACAAGCTCAAAACTACAAGAAGCTAGCCCCAAAAATGAGCTCTCTAGCTCTATTTATAGTTTTTGACTAGCTTTGGCCCTGTCCAGACCTAGTGTCCGGCCTAGTTAAAAATTAGGTTTCAGGGCTTATTTGAGGGCTCAAACGAGGTCTAAAAAATACGAAAATCAGTAGGCAACTACTTCTAAGGCTCCTCAAGCTCAAGGATTCCTCGGCTTGTACAAAATGGAGCTACAAAAAGGTGAAAATGGTATTTACAGGGGTTTTTAGTGATGAGAATCACTTTTAAATGGTGTAAGGGTTTTGAAAAAAATAAAGGGTTGCCTTAGTGCTAGATCTGCTTGTATGCTCGTACTTGCCTCTTCTCGTATACTGCCAACACTCTCCCCCCCCTAGCGTCTGTCGCCTCTGACAGACCTTTGATCAACGGTTTGGTCAATATAGTCCTGGAGAATGTCAGCTGCCACATCATGTTCTTTGATTCGCAGCCCTCGGATCAAGTCTCTCTGAAGGGTATCCCAATTGACTGCACCCGGTATGTCCGGTTGTGGCGTTGTGTAGAGTTCTGAGTGCATCATTTGTTCGCATGCAAAGAGGTGTAACAAATGGGTGGGCCTTGGCGCGAACACCTCTGAGTGTGCTTCCCAGAACCCTATGGTGAACATATCATCGAAAGTTTGCTTATAGCAGGCAGGGAGATATCTGATGCGTGCGTGCCATGCATAAGCAACACGTATGCTCGGGGTGGTGCTCATATCATATAGCAGGTCATAATTACCATTAACGAACCCGGGAATCGGAGGCTGAATATGACATACATTGCGGAAAGTTTTGAGCACAACCTGCATCATATTGAATATCTTGAGCATCATCTGGGCAGCTACATCTGGCATGGGGTGGAGGCGTGGCATCCAATGTCTGATGGTTGCTATCATGTAAGATACTGTGGGGGTGCCAGTTGGGGGTACAATGGCGGGGTAATTGAGCCATTCTCTACAGTTTACATTGTTCTGAACCTTGATGGCGAAGGCTTTCCATGATCTTCTTCTTTGTACTGGCCCATAACAAGGGTTATACTTCAAATGCATGGGAGCATGATCCCATGTTCTAAGCATTTCCGGGTATGTTTCAAGTAATCTTTGCCTCCAAGTAGGTTGGAATATCGCCCCTTTTTTGGCTGCCTCTGGTATATCTTCTGGTTCGAACTGGGTGGCGAAAGTAGGGCACTTGTTGGTGACTCTTTTGATCTCTGCGTTGTAGTCGGCCAACAATACAAAATATGGTTTATATTGTAATTCTGAGCTCGTGATGAGTCGTCTAGGAGCAAGGTGCCTGAAATACTCAGATTGAAGTATGGTTTCCTCAATGGCCTTCATTGCTAGCATCTGAGTGGAGACACGTTCTTGATGAGTTTTCCCCATTTCTTCTACTTGTTTCATCCAGGCTGATGGGGGTTCCTCATAGGTATCTTGCCCTTCCTCCGTGATTCGTCCTCCTGGAAGTGGTTGAGGCTCATAGTTCTCTTCAAATGCTTCCTCCACTGGAATAATAACTGCTTCTTCTTCTATGGGTTGCTCAGGTGGGGAAGGAGGTCGTTCATATTGTAACAACTTGATTTTCAACTCTGCAATGTGTTGCCGTAGCTCAAGTACCTCACTGTTCGTTGAAGGTTCAGGTTCTGGCGAAGTAGCGGCATCGACCGTCTCTTTAGGTGTGGGTGGGTGTGTTGTCGGTACTTTGGATCCTTGTAATTCCTTTATCTGACCTTCCAACTGATCATGGGCTTCCAAGAGGGTTGCATAACCTTCTAAAATCTGTTGAATATGCTCTGAGGGGACAACTTGGAATTTTGCAGGGTCTATAGGTGCTCCCGGGGTGTTTTCCACGGCCGCTTCTAGGTTCTCCTGGTTTTGTTGTTGTAGCCTTCGGTTCTCTTCTTGAGCCGCTGCTAGATGACGACGTAGTAGGGCCATGTTGCGTTGAAGTCTCGCATTGCGGCCCATTTGTTCTCTGAGTTGTTCGTCCATAGCTTTGCCTGTCTCTGCATACTTAGCTTCAAGTTGTGTCTTTGATTGTTGGAGGTCAGTCACCTGGTGTTGTAGTGCTGTATTACCTAGTTCCAAGGCATCGACTCGTGCCTGGAGTTGAGCTGAGAGATTGCACAGCTCTGTGTTATTTTCTTCTAATAGCTTATACTCTTGCTTAAGCTGAGTGGCCGCTTCAACCATGGTGTCTAGTGCATTATTAAATGATGTGGATGCATGGGTAGAGGTGGAACATGCAAAGGGTCGGGAAATGGGGAAGGGAAAAGTGGATGATGTGCCTATGAGTGAAGTGAGATGTGATGATGGTGGAACAGACGTGGCGGTGGGTGCTCGTGTGGATGGTGAAATATCCATGGGATCGGATGTGATAGTGTGTGAAGTGTGAATTGTGAATACGGGAACTGTAGGTGGTGTGTTAGTGGTGGCAGTGAATGTGGGGGAGTGGGGTTGGGGAAGGGACTTTTTATTATAACTCTCAACTTGTTGGAGTATATTTACAAGGTTTGTCCAGAATGATGGTTGGGTGATTTGGGTTGATTCTGAGGGGGTTAACACGGGTACAGTGGGTAGGGGTTGGGAGGAAGGAACTGTGTAGGTGAATGGAAAAGGTTGGGATAAGGTTTGGCTAGTGGCAAGTGGTTGTCCCAGGGCGGGGAGATAAGAGGGGTGACCTATTATGGTTTGATCGGTGGCAGGATGACCTGTGTGGGGTTCAAAAATTTAGGCAGAAGTGATGGCTGTGGGTAAAGGGAAGGCTGTAGAAAAGGAGGTGTGTACATTGGTTTCACCATGGGTGGATATCGGTTGTTCGGAAAGACTCGTGGAAAAGGGTTCTGAAGGCTGGCTGGGAGGTGATGGCGGAGGTGAAGAATGTGTATTTACATCTGGTTCGTCACTGGGACTAGGGCTAACCATCTGAACATCTTCTGTCATTGAAGTAGGCAATACGGTAGATACCCCCATTTGAATCATCTTTCCCCGCCGTGGCCTTGTATCTATCCTTCTTTGATCATAAGTAGGGTTCGCCTGATAGACCAATGTTCTCATGGCTTCCCCGATGCCACAGGTGTCCGCCAAAAGGTTCAACGATTCTACAAAATGTGGGTCGATGTTCTCCGATTGCAACATGTGGTTTACTAGGGCTCGATTCGCTTCTTCTGACATCTTGTGTCTCCTCTGCACCTGCTTGATTGTCCGGTATAGTCTTTTGAGTTGTGCGGTATAGGCAGGGGCTTCCTCTTCACTGTCTTCTGGTTCATTTCTTTGTGCACCTTCCTGAACTTGTGTGTTTGGGTCATGAGGATGTTGTGCCACCTCTTCCCCATGTACTCTGCTTGTCTCGCCCCGTGGCTGTTCTCTTTGGACTGATGCTCCCGGATCAACATTGTCAGGGGAACCTTCACTGTCTGATAGGTGGACCGTCTGCAGGAATCTTTCAAAATCAAAGTTTGGATCCTCTGTGAAGGTGGCCATAGATGCAAACTCTGCATCGGTAGGTAGTGGAGGGGCGGATGGAGCGGGTTGTACCACATCCCCAGCTTGAACTCCTTGAAGATGGATCGTGAAAGGTGCGACCTGAGCTTCTGGTCTGGGGGAAGCTTCGATCGTGGCTTCGTGAGGGATCATTACCTCGGAGAGCGATCCACGCATTCGTTTTGCAGGCTGGCTCCCTGACTTCCGCCCTTTGAACAACTCCAGTTGTGCATATTTTAGGGCTCTGGCAACCGGCACATCATATGCAAGACATCGATAGATAATTCTTGTAAGCGCACAACAGCCATGTAAAGTAGGATTCCTCACTCTCCGCTTGCCTGCCTCATACACTTGGTCCAAGATCCATACAGGCATCTTAATGGGCAAGCTTCCAGTCTCTGCTAGATATAACCCATACCATATTTTCTTGTGAGGTTGGGTGAAACGGTCCTGAGCTGGGAATGCGAAGTGTTGGAGGCACATCCGCAATGGTATGGCGATGTTGGGGATGAGGGCGCACATTTCTTTTAGCTTCTTGATTCTGTTGCTTTTCATCGACTCAGGTATCAAGGGGTCGTGGTCAGAAGGTACATGCGTGCCATACATCTGAAGTGCTTCCTGTCACTCTAGCACAATGGTGAGTACCAACGTGAGGAGATTCACCTCATAATTGTCAATCCGTGGAGACGTGAGGACTAGTATGAAGACTATGAGCAAGTGAAGGCACAAGTGTGTGAGTGAGAAGCACACAAGCATGCACACACATACACACACACGCGCACACAAGGCATGAACAAGGAGAGGAACAATGGAGTCCTTTGCATTGGTCAAAAAGTCTCTTACATAAGCTCAATTCACAAACAATCTACCCCTAAAAATGAGCTCTCTAGCTCTTTTTATAGTTTTCTAACTAGCTTTGGTCTTGTCCAGACCTAGTGTCCGGCCTAGTTGAAAATTAGGTTCTAGAGCCTATTTGAGGGCTCAAACAGAGTCTAAAAATTACAAAAATTGATATGTAGCTAGTTATAATACTCCTCAAGCTCGAGGACTCCTCGACTTGCACAAAATGGAGCCTATTCTACCAAAAACGGAAATTACAATGTTTGTGTAGTGATTAAAATCACTTGAGTTGTAAGTGGTCCATGGAAAAAATGATTGGGCCTTGTTGTCGTATTGTGCATGATTCCTCCGTTGCGCTAGTATGCTCTTCATCTGACTTGTATGCCAACACTCCCCCCTACCTAGCGTCTGTCGCCCCTGACAGACCTCTGTTCTATCGGGTGGTCGATATATTATTGGATGACATTGGTGGCAAGTTCGTGTTCTCCTATCCTTAAGCCTCTTGCTAGATCAGCTTCCAATGCATCCCAATTTATTGCGCCAGGGGCCTCTGGTTGCGGGGTGGTGTAGTACTCAGAGTACATTGCTTGTTCACAAGCAAAGAGATGGAGCAGGTGTGTTGGCTTCGGTGCAAAGATCTCCGAGTGATACTCCCAGAAACCTGATCTGAACATTTCTTCGAAGGTTTGTTTGTAACATGCAGGGAGGTATTTGATGCGTGCATGCCAGGCGTAAGCCACACGAATACTGGGGGTGGTGCTCATGTCATACACCAAATCATAATTTCCATTGCTAAACCCCGGGAGACGTATCTGTGGTGCGGCTGCATTTCTAAAAGTTTTCAGGACTACCTGCATCATATCTAAAATTTTAAGCATCATTTGAGTTGCTACATCTGGCATGGGCTTCAATCACGGCATCCAATGGCGAATTGTTCCCATCATGTATGCTACTGACGGTGGTCCCTGTGGTGGCGCAATGTATGGGTAGTTCAGCCGTATGCTTCAAGCAGTATGGCATAGTCTTCCAATATGATCTTGATATTATCGGGGGTCACTGCTTGAAACTTTGATGGGCTGATGGGTGCCCCAGGTGTGCTTTCAATAGCTGCTTCTAGGTTCTCTTGATTTTGTACTTGCAGACGTCGATTCTCTTCCTGAGCGGCCGCAAGATGTCGCTTGAGTAGGGCCATATTTCGTTGAAGCTTTGAATTCCGTTCCAGCTGTGTCCGTAGGTGACCTTCTACCACCTGTATAGCTTCCTGATCTGTGTTCTGTAACTGTACCTCCAATATGCCATGAGCCTCTTGGAGAGTTTGGAACTGTGTGTGGAGGCGAGCATTTTCCTCCTCTAGTGCAGCAAGGCGGTGCTGTAGTGTCTCTGAGTGCTCGTGCAGGCGTTCATTCTGTTGCTGGAGCTGATTGTAATCTGTCCTTAAGTTTGATATACAGGCTAGCATGGTGTCCAATGCATTTCCTATAGATGAGTGGGTAGTGTTTACAATGGAAGATGCATGGGAAGGGAATTGGGGAAGGGGAAGAGTGAATGATGTGTCTATTGAAGTCATGTGTGTGGGTGAAATTGGTGGAGGGGGAATGGGAGGAGGTGGAATCGTGGGGGGAGGTGTCGTGGGTGGTGAAATGTCCATACTTTCAGGAGTGGGTGCGAGTGTGGGGTCTGCCATATACATTGGAATGGTAGGTGGTGTGTGTGTGAAAGTGGTGAATAGATGAGAAGTGGGGTGGGGAGCTGAAAAGAAAGGAAATGGTTGAGACCTGGGTTGAAAAGTTCTAGCAAGGAGGTTATGGAGGGATTGTAGAAATGGAGAGATGGAGGTCGGGGGTTGAGGTCCTAGATTTGAGGAGGTCATGAAGGGTTGCGAGGTAGCAGGAAAACCCATGAATATGGATCTAGGGTCAGGATGACCTATGGCTGAGGGCATGGGGGATGGTTGTCCTAGGGCAGGCTCTATGGGCGGTTCGGTGGATTGTGTAGTGATGGGGTTTGCTTCATAGATTGGGTTATCAGAGGTAGAGAATAGGGTTGAAATAGAGATGGGAGTACGGAAGATGAAGGTTGGTTCGGTGGGTTGAGTGGTCGAGGTGATTTCCACTGTTTCTGCTCTAGGAGGCGATGGTGGGGGTGTGGGTGGTAGTGGCTCGGTGGACTCCTCATGGGTGACTGGGTGCTCTTGGCTAGCCGTTTCGGTTGCTTGGGCGGTTGTCCTGATGGTTTCAGATGTAATAGTTGGCTCTTCTGCAGTTGTAATGGGAATCTGGATATTCTTACCTGAGCGTGGTCGTGTCTGGAACCTTCGTGGATCATATTGAACTGGAGACCTCCTAATGGCAGTGCGCACTGCTTCCACTACCCCATATGTTTCTGCCATCAATAAGAGACCTTCCCTGTATTCCGAGTCAACTCCTGCTTCTTCCAACAGCTGAGTCATGAGTACTCTACTGCTCTGTTCGGTGAGCAGTTGTTGCGATCGCACTCTTTCCATAATTTGATACAGCCTTCGGAGTTCTGCTGTATAGGCTGGGGCTTCAGTGGTCTCCTCTTCATAAGCTCCTTCTTCTTCTAGGTGTCCTTGTTGTTGACCTTGCTGAGCGTCGCTCCAATGTACATGTCGGCCGTCTGTAGATTTTCTTCTTCTTCGTGAAGATGTGCCTTGTTCCTCTGTGTCTGAATAAAACTCCACATCAGAGAATTGTGTACTTTGTAAGAATGCTTCGAAGTCCTGGGGGTCCATTCCTTCGGCATCTCCAGTTGAAGCAAATTCAAATTCAGGTGGAGCAGGAGGAGCTGAAGGGTTAGCTTGTGTCGTAGTTTCAGATTCCGACCTGGGTATCCTAATGGTAAAGGGAGGTACTGTGGTCTCCCTTCGTGGCGATACCTCCGGAGTAGTCAGAACTTCCCTTGTCTGGACACAAGGGATCGCACCCCTCATGCACTTGGATTGATGTGTGGATGCCTTGAGCTTCTTAAACATTTGTAGTTGTGCCCAAGTTAAGGCACGTTCAATGGGAACATCGTATGCTAGGCACCGATAAATAATGCGTGTGATTGCGCAGCAACCGTTCACCACTAATTTCCTAGAAGACCTTTTATTTGCTTCATACAACTGATCTATAATCCATACCGGCAGCTTAATTGGTAACGCACCTGCCTCCGCTAAGTAGAGAGCGAACCAGATTCTTTTGTGTGGTTGTGTGAAGCGGTCTTGGCCGGGGAAAGCAAAATGTTGCATGCACATACGGAGAGGGATGGACACATTTGGTGTGAGTGCTGCCATGTCTTTAAGCTTCAATAGTTTCCTATCCTTCATGTTAGTAGGAACAAGAGCATCCTTTTCAGAGGGTACATGCGTGCCGTGCATATTCAAAGCGTCGCTTACCAACTCCACAGTAAGTTCAAACCTCTTCAACTCGTTGTTGCCCAGCAAGGAAGGAAGAACAAATGATCCGGGTTTGTCCTTTTCTTCATTAGCTTGTAATGTGGAGACCAAATAGTAGCATCGAAGGAGATCTGGTTTAGGTAGTGGTGCTTCAAAGTATTCTGCTAGCCCTGCACGTTGCCATATGGTCTGGAGATCCTCGGTGTTCTGTAAAGTCTCGAACTCCTTGGAGAAAAATTGGAATTGAACCCATGATCGGTCGTACTCGCACTTAGACTCCCATATATACTTGGCCTCTCCTAATGGACCTGGCATGCCATTGAACCAGTGAGAATTGGCATGGACTCTTTCTGTGATCCCTGTGGGTGGATCCGGTACCGGGATTTGCTGCAGGTGTTGCAGTTCCACAGGTCGTTCAGTTGGTGGCACCTCCACAGGTAGACTATCCACATCGATTCCTGCAGTAATTATTCCTACTTGTGAACTCGGACCTGTCGCTTCTGCCATGTTACTTCTTGCCTTCTGATTCTGTGAGAATATAGAAACATATGTTAACATTGTAATGGACAGAATAAACCCGTTGTTGTCCCCGTTACAACATTAACATGAGGTAGATGACGAGTGAGTGGTTAGTAGGTGCACGATGACAGTGTGTGTAGTTAATGCCTGGTTAGTCCTAGGAGCTAGATGGAAAGGTGAGCTGTCTGACTGATGCAGTTAGTAAGTGGAGATGAATTCACAGATTAGGGTCGGGGGTTTATTACAAGTCTTAGGTTGCCAAACACCATGAATGGCTTTTGGTCTTGGTTTTGTGGAGATCCGGGAGGGCTGCATGAGTAATTCTACTGGGATTTGTTGTGTCTTCGGGACCCATTTATGAGTAAGTTTGTGTGTGCTTCTAGGTGGCAGTGTGTTCGCGTGTATCAGACAAGAGTGGGTAGCGACTGCTTGACCGAGTGAACCCTGTCGTGTATGATGTGAGTTGTGTGGGGTTAATTGAGCCCGAAAGCAAGCCTTAGGCACCCAAATTTGTCTTGCTTGTGGGTCAGCCTTCATCGACTTCTTGGGTACCCAAATAGATTTTATTTTCTCAATTGAGGTTTTAGGAGTCCTCTTATTAGCATCAATTCGTTGATTACTAATAGGAAGTTGAGATCGTTGTTGCAGCTTAGTTGCGGCCGGCAGCTCGTCTTTCCGCACCCACATTTGTTTCATTGGTTGAGTTGTTCTGCTTCGCGCGTTCTTTTGGTCTTTCGCCTGGAGAGTCTTCAGTGATTGATCTGCCCTTAGGTGCTGCCTCCTTCTGGCCTTTGGAAAAGAAGGGAGTTCCCTTGTGGTTCTGACTCCTTTTTTGAGATCTTCATTCTTCTGCATCACATAGCCTTGGACAAGAACATCATGGTCAACTTCATGTGTACCCCTGGAGGGACCAGGAGTCCGTGTCTTTTCTAGTTCCTTGAGTGCTCCATTATTTAACTCAATAGTAATTCTAGTCTGATTCACCCATACCTGAAGAAGTCCACTTCTTAGGTTTAAATTGACTGCTTGGTCATAGATCCAGTCTTGACCCAAGACAAGGGGTTCCGTGAGGTCCTCATCTTGACATACGAGTACTTTAACTGTCATTGCCTCATCATGAATATAGAGGGGAAGTTCCACCTCGCCCATGCAAGGGGTTTCCACACCTCCCAATCCTATGAGGTATGCTTCCACAGGATTGACAGTTAATTGCAACTCTTGACAGTATGACAATTTAACAGCGCTAGTGGCTGCGCCTGAGTCAATCAAGGCTCTTACAGTCCTTGCACTCTTTCCTTGTCCTATATCTAAGGTTATGAAAGGACGTCGGTCAGTTATCCTAGGTGAGCTAACACCTGAAACTTCACACATAGCCACGAGATATCCTGGATCTGCATAAGCATCTGGCACTGGTTGCTCTCTACCTTGTCTTCTTAATTTCATTCTTCGGATGCGCTCTAGGGCTTCTACTTGAGCTTCTTCTCGAATTCGCTTTTCTTCCTCTTTGCGTTTCTTAGCAGTATTGAGTCGGCTTAGCATTTCCTCCGTGAGGGGTTCCTGATACAGCTTGACTCTGCATCCGCTAATATAGCTAGGGAGAACATCACCCTCTAAAGTGGCTAGTTGTACTGCTCCACTCGTGGAGATCCGATTGATGATCATAGGTCCGTGGCCTCTTTTTTCTAGCTTCCTTGCGTGTTGTTTCAATGTGTAGACTAAAACTAGATCTCCTGCTTTCAAGCCCTTATCCTTCACATGGGCATCAAAGTATGCTTTTTGTCTCTTCTTAGCTGCATATATCCCTGCAGCTGCTCTCAGTCTTGTTTCCCCTAATCGTTCAAGGTCAAAAAGTCTAGAGGAGAGTTCATGACCCGTCCATTCATGCTCTTGTGCTACTTTTAAGGTGGGTACCAAGAAGTCCAAGGGTAGCACCGCGTTTTGGCCAAATACCATCTGAAAGGGGGTGGCTTGGAGTACCGTTTTGTAGGCGACTCGGTATGCCCAAACAGCATGGTGTAGCTGTTTGTCCCAATCAGAGCGTTTAGTGTTTACTAATTTTGTCAGTACAGTGCATAAGATCTTGTTGGTGCTCTCGGCTTGTCCATTAGCTTGAGGGTGATAAGGGGCAGACTTCTTATGTATTACCAAGAATTCTTGGAGCATATTTTCAATAACTTCATTTAAGAAGTGAGTGCCTCTATCACTTACAAGCTCTATAGGTAGCCCATATCTTGTGAACACATTCTCAAACAAGAATTTAGCAGTTGTTTGAGCATCGTTCTTTGTCGTAGCCTTTACCTCTACCCACTTAGTTAGATAGTCTGTCGCAACAATGATGTATTCTGCATGAGAACCCTTAGCTGGGGGATTAATAGGACCTACGAAGTCTATTCCCCACTTAGAGAATGCGCGTCCACCCATCATAGGTTTCAATGGCATCTCATCTTTTCGTATAGGATATTGAGTTCTCTGACAGACATCACACCGTTTCACATAGGTATGTGCATCCATGTGAAGGGTAGGCCACCAGAAGCCCGCAAATAGTACTGCCTTGATCACCCGATCTGGTCCAAAGTGTCCTCCTGCTACACCTTGGTGAGCAGTTTCCAAGATCTTAAGATATTCACTCTCATGGACACACAGTCTCAGGTTACCATCTTTACCGCGTTTGTATAGATTATCACCAATGAGTGAGTAATCCAGGGCTTCTTGTTCTAAACTCCTTTTCCTAGCCAGAGTCATGTCTGGAGGGAATGTGTTTGTCCTCAGGAAGGATACTAGAGGTTCGCTCCAATCTGGCACAATGGATACTTGATAAAGAGTAGCGTGTTCCACAGGGGGTTTAGTGCAACAGATTGGGCATTCCTTGCACAACTTTTGGACATCAGCTTCCATAGTTGGCCAGTGCACTCCGAGTCTCTTTAGAGTCTGTAAAGTTCGTTGCTTTGAGTAGTGTTGCTCTAACGCACCTACATGTGCTAATTGCAACCATTTAGCATACTCATCCTCTTCTACGCAACAAGCCAAGATCCCTTGATCGGTGTGCTTGTACATGCTTCCTGCCATGATGTGGTACTTTTGGGCTCTCACAACCTCCTTATTCCGTGTGTTCACCACTGGATGATTAGGCCCGTACGTCAATACTGGTACCAACGACTTAGCCCACTGCGGTACGACTTCCAAGTTAAACAAGTAAGCATCAGGGAGATCATCTGCTACTCCTTGTGGGGCTTCTCCCGACGTGAGCCTAGAGAGATGATCTGCTCTTAAATGAGTTCTTCCTTTTCTTACCACAACCTCAAAGTCATATTCCATGAGCAAGAGAAACCACCTCACTAATCTTCCTGTATTGCATGGTTTGTTTACGAGGTATAGCAAAGCCTGATGATCAGTAAAAAATTTGAACTTATTTGCAAGCAAATAGTGTCTAAATTTCTTAACTGCATATACCATGCCTAAACCTTCTCTCTCCGTAGTGGTGTAATTTCGTTTAGCTGCATTCAACTGTCTACTGGCATAGGCAATTGGAAGATCCATATTACCTTCACCAGTAGGTTGTGCAAGCACACATCCAATGGCATAATTGGATGCATCCACATGAACATGGAATGGCTTATTCCAATCTGGTGTGGTCAAGATTGGTGCTGAACATAATCGTCGTTTAAGCTCCTGGAAGGAATTCTCACATTCATCCGTCCACTCAAAGTTAGTCAGAAGTCCGTACATGGGCTTTGCAATGACGGCATACATGTGTATAAATCGTCGGTAATAACCACAATGCCCCATGAAAGCTTGTACTTCCTTGACATTTTTTGGCCTAGGTAGCTCTGCTATAGCTCTCACTTTCTCTTCATCAGTGGATATGCCATTCTTTGACACTATGTGTCCTAGAATCTTGCCTTGCCTGACCATGAAAACACATTTTTCTGGGTTCAGGCAGACTTGATATTCTCTACATTTGTCGAAGATTTGCCTGAGTTCAGGGATATGGGTTTGCCTAATGTTCGAATGAGCACAAAGATCATCAACGTAGACTTCTAAGCTCTTCCTCAGGAACTCCTTAAATACATGGCACATCAGCCTCTGGAAGGTTGCTGGTGCATTGGTAAGCCCAAATGGCATTACTCTAAAGGCGAATATGCCCCACTCTGTGGCAAAGGCTGTCTTATGCTGATCCTCTGGAGCTATGGCTACTTGATTGTAGCCCGAAAATCCATCAAGGAAGCTGTACACTTCCTTGCCCGCCACTCTTTCTAAGAGATGTTCTGTGATGGGAAGTGGATAGTTATCTCGAATCGTGGCTGCATTAACCTTTTTCAAGTTAATGCACACACGTAGCTTACCATTCTTCTTGGGCACCACTACGATGGGGGATACCCATTCAATGTGCTCAATTTCATAGATAAATCCAGCTTCAACCAGTCTATCTATCTCTTCTTTGATCTTAGCAGCGTAATTATCGTTATATGTGTAGGGCTTTTGCTTAGAGGGTTTAGCATCTGAGGTCATGGGGATGGTGTGTGAGCATATGTCAGGGTCAACACCTTTCAAATCCTTGTAACTCCAAGCGAACACATCTCTGTATTCTCTTAACAAGGCAATTAACGCATGCTCTTCTTCCTCTGTTAGGTCATGGCCTATGTATGTGCATCTCTCCTCTCCTTCTTCTAGGGCTACTACTATTTTCTTGGTGGTTTCTTTGTTATCATAGGCCTCTCCTACTTGTGCCTCTCGTTTAGGCATTCTTATCATGACTCTCCTGTCATCTATCTCATACTTCTTAAAATTTTCTGGGACCTCAAACAAAGATTCTTCCTCTTCTGGTGAGACTTCTCTCTTCTTTCGTTTCTTTCCTTCTTCCTTCGGTGTCATATGTGTTGCTAATCTTACATCATTTGTAAGATCTCCATGCCTCTGGGGTTGAAATTCTACTCCATAGAAATATTCTTCATCTGATGCAAATGGTGGGTCCATAATGATTGACTCTAGATCGGAGTCACTTGCATCCTCAAATGCATCAGGGCTAGGTTCGCACTCTTCTAGAACTGCCTCTCCCATGATTGGCTCTATGGAGAAGACTGAAATGTCATAGCCATCCTCATCACAATGAGGCGTCCATTGTTCCTCATTGATGGCTACATCCATTGTTGCTAGGATTTCTGCCCAGCCGTGGGGTTCGAATTCTTCGTCAGGAAATACTACAGGTGCATAGGCTGGGTCTTGAATGGGTCTATGCGTTTCGTTTGCACCTATGGCTCTGGCCTTCTCTCTCTTCTCTTCTTCTACTGCTACTTTGCACATCCATAAGTGGGTGTCTTCATGCATCCATGAGGATCCTGATCCTATGGAATGCACAGACTCTGTATCATCTTTGGCTCTATGGATGGGATTCCATTGGATAGGAGGTACATCTCTATGAGAGTAATCTTTAAGATTGACCTTGGTCGTAATGCCCAAGTGTTGCAGGTACAAAGAATTGGTCCCCCAATCCTGTACCACTTGCAACTGTCGCATAAAAGGTCGTCCCAAAGTCATCTCATAGGCATGATTTTTGCTGAAGTCACATATGGCAAATGTGTGCTCAAATTCGACACCACAGGTAGTGAGAGTTATTCCTTCTAGCAATCCTAGGGGTCTCTCTATGTGACCGTCAGCCATCTGCAATTTCATTCTCGTTGGCCTGAGTGCTGGCTTGCCCCAACGCTTCCATAGAGAAGTGGTGGCAATTGCAACTCCTGCGCCTGAGTCCAAAATTGCCTTGGTGGTGTACTCCTGGTAGGTAATGGGAAGATAGGTGTTCCCTTCCTCACCTTCACACATATCTCCTATCTTATCCAAGGGTATTTCGGGCATTGTCCTATGTGATCCTACCTGGGAACGAGGTTTTGCTATCTCTGGTACTTGTTTGGCTACATGTTTCCATAATTCAGATCTAACCTTGAGTAGCTCTTCTAACTTGAGATTGCACTGCACTTTAGTGTTTTTCACTACCTCTGTGTTCCTAGGTATGACTGAATCTTCATTTCTTACCATGACCGTGGGGGTTCTCATACAAGTAGACTTGGCTTCCCATGGGCCCGTGAAGTGGGGTAACTCCTGTAAAGAATTAGACTCGAACTCTAATCTTTCTTGAGATTGGGTGCTCTCCTGCTCCCCATAAATGGATGGGATGTCTTGTGGGAATTGGTCATGTGCATCATCCACAAGTTCAATGGGAGGAGGCACTTCGCTTTCTTTAGCCCATTTGTCTTCTTGAATCTCTCGTAGGAATTCTGGTGTGAATCGATTCATAGAAGATGATGTGTCTGGCTCCGTAGAGTTAGGCACATAAACTTTTGGCACATAGGCTGTCTGGGTAGGAAGACCTGCTCTTATACTGGCCTTGTCATGGTGTTGAGGGGCGGGTTCCTCTTGTGAGGGTGCCATTAGATTCTCAATTCTTTCTAGTGAAGGGGGGTGGTCTGGTTCAGTGGGATTGGGCATATAAGCTTCCGGTGGGGAATGGGTCATATTCTTGCTTGCTTTATCTCTTTCTTGCTTTTTTTCTTCCTTGGCAGATCTTGCAATTATGCCCTCTAACTTCTCTAGAAGTCCATCCAAGTGTAATTGTGTCTTGGCTGAGCCCGAGTAATTGAAAAGGCGACTGGCTTCAAACATAGTCTGAGCCAATGGGACCATTTTCGCGCAAAGCTTGGTTCTTTCTATCTCTAGGTCAGCTCTAGGGTAGCACTTGTCATGATCCGTTACATTTGGCCCTTCTTGGATTCTGGCCTGATATGCTTTAAGCATCATGTCTATGTCTTCAAGAGTGGGATCAGCTAATACTGATCCTGCTCGGGGTCGTGGGTGGGTTACGTGGGGTGTATTAGAGGGTGGAGGGATGGAGGGTGATGGGGATGGTAGCGGTGGGAATGTGTGAGAGTGCGGTTGAGATGTGATCTCTAAGATTTTGGCCTTGGTTTCTCGTAGACTTTCCTCTAGTTCACTCATCTTCTTTGCCCATTGCCTTTTCATTCTTTCACGACTATCTCTCCAAGCTCTAGTTCTTTTCTTTGTCATGCTCTCGGTTTCACTAACTTCTGGGCTCTTTTCCTGGCCTACAGTTTGGTTTTGCTGCAAAGCTTGAGCTCTTGTGACCACTTGCACTGGCGCAGTGGAGGTCACACTCCCTGTGGACTCTACAACCAACCCAATAACATTTATAGGAGTGATTTTTGGCATATTATTAGGATTTTTAGGGCAATCTCGTAAGAGATGCTCTTTCCCACACTCTTGGCAATAACCTTGGATCGTTACTGACTGGGGTTGTGTAGGTGGAGGCAAGGGACAGTCACGAATGAGATGATCACCCTGACATCGGTAGCATGGTCCTCTAGGGAATGGGGGTCTTACCTGCCTAGGTTGGGGTCTGGGGTTGGGGTTTGCATACATGACATTTGTGTAATCTGATTCCCAACTAGGTTCATTTGGCTCTTCACTATAGTAAGACTCACCATGTTCAGGAGACTGCATGTAGTATGCCTGGGGACTATCAACATGTGTAGAATCGAAGCTATGGTCACTGGGGTCACTTTCTGAAAGCAATGGTGTTACGGGGACTATAGCTCTATTCAGATTTTCTTCTGTAGCTGTATACTTTACCGGGATCACATTGGATGGAGCTGGAGGTTGTTGGGCTAACACAGGCTGAGGCCTTTGTTGGTTTTGGTATGGTTGCTGATAAGGTTGCTGTGGCCTGCCATATGGTTGTGGAGGGTACTGGTTCTGGTATCTTCCCTGCGGTGGATAGGGTTGAGGGTAAGTTTGCCTGACTGTTTGCTTATTGTAGGGGCAATCTTGTGCGGTGTGATTGGTGTACCTCCGTTCTATGGTGCAGTACTGGCTACTAGGATTTACTTGGGGTTGAGCCATAATGGGACATACATTCGCCATGTGGTCGCCACCACAAGTGTAGCATCTCTTCACAGAGGCAAACCTTGGGATCTGTTTACCAGTGACACCTAATTTCTGAGCTACTTTCTCTGCCAGTTCCTCAATTGATGTGGATTGCGTGGAAGAGAGGCTAGAGGCACTATCTGAATCTTTGTATATCTTGGAAAGCTCTAATTCCTCCCCTAGGTTATCCTCGATGTCAATGCACATGCGTACACACTCTTCTATGGTCCTAGGGTCCTTCAAGTACACATAGGATCTTAACTTTGTACTCAGCAATCCATCTAAGAATAAAGCCACTTGCTTAGCTGGTGTGGGGAGCTCCGTAATAGGGCATCTTTCAAGATATTGCCTAAATCTTCGTCCTGCAAGTCTTACGGTCTCTTGAGGGGTTTGCTTGAAGCTGTGAATCAATGAGGAGGTATTATGTCTTATGCCACTCTTAGAGAATTCAATAACGAAAGCCTCCAAGAGTTGGTCTATGCTCCTAAATTGTCTCTCATTCAATGGTTGGAACCACGTAAGGGCTGTGTTCCTAAGGGTTAGACCAAAGGCATTATATTGTGTGAATAGGTCCTCCACTTGTTCTGCTCTCAAGACTTGCCTAAACTCTGCCACATGATCGTATGGGTCTCCTGTGCCATCAAAGTAATTTTTCATGGACTTAACTAGCTGAGTTGGTCTCAAAGTCCTTGTGTGCTCTCTAGGTCGTGGTAGAGGGAACTCATCCGCATTTCTTTGATTCCTGTGAGCTCTAAGTGTCCCAGGTTCTACTCTATTCGTTTCCGTCCTCGTTCTTTCTCTGCCCCCTGAGTTGGCAAAACTTACTTCTGGCCTATCTCTACTTCTGTCTCTTTGAGTTCCATGAGCTTGGGATGTTCCCGCTCCAGGGTGACCGTAGGACACATGTGAACTTGGTTGGGGGAAAATGATTTCACCTTTCCAAGTGTAAGCATGCCTATCATTTTCTGTCACCACGAAGATCCTTTCTGAGGCGTGATCTAAGTAGGTCACTCTGCCTGGGCTATCAGGATCCTTAAGCTCATAGATCATGATTGTTCCTACATCAAATGGCCGATCAGATTTATATCTCCAAAAGGCTTCTTCAGTTTCTCGGTTCAGAAGAAGATCTATGCTCTTATTATCTTGGGGAATCCACTCTGGAGTGATAATCCTTGTAAGCACAGATTTCCCTCGAGGGGTCCTAGGTTCTATACCCATGTTTCCTTGCTCTAAGTCCCCTAAGTCCGCTTCTGAGATCACATTTCCAAACTCATCCGTCCTATCTGGGTGACTGGTGACTACGTATATGGTTCCCTCTTTGACCAAGTATGCTCCGTGTTCAAATTTGACAGTTGGGTGCTCTAGTCCAATGGATTGATCAGGATTCTTAATTTGTACCACAGATCTTCCTAGGCTGTTCTCATAGATGCTGGCACCTAATCGGTTGGTCCTAAGGTATTCCAACTGCGTTTTGTAAGGGCCTTCTACCCTGTGCAAGTAAGGCACTCCAGAACTTCCCGTAGGTCTGTCCATGCCTTGAGACATCTCTGACTCACTGGTCTCAGAGCTAGGATAGTATGAGTGGTGGCTCAACTGTTGGGCCCAAGACCTAGCAGTGTGGTTAACACTAGCCTCTGAAGATCTAAGGCTTTGTCTCTCCCTTAGTAGATGTCGTCCGGATCTAAGGTTCATATGCCTAGCTGAATAGCCCAATTTTGCCCAAGTACAACCTCGTTGCAGAGTCCTTTGTATCAGTTACTCGATTCTTTTTAGTTGATTCCCGTTGTAAAAATTCTTGTCTGATATCACGTCGTAAGGTATATTTGAGTGTAATTTCGCACTTACAGTTGTCCGTTCCACGTTAAGTTCTTTTCCTTTAAAGTTCTCGACAGTACAAAGATTATGTCCTTAGCTTGACTTGAAAGTTTAGGTGTGCTTCAACTTGATAATTGCCTATCGTCGCCCTGACTTACTCCAACTGCTAATCGTTCTTAGCCTATGCTAGGAATTGACGAAGGGGAGTTGAGAGTATTCCGACCTTTCTTGCTGATCCTTGCTCTTTAGTGCTCGAGAAGTCGATTCTCAAGCTTGCGCAAAACCCTTGCTTGGACGCTCTCAATTGCTTCTCAATAAACCTGCATCAGTCCCAAGATTAGCTCCAAGTTGACCTTTCAATTGACGGACAATTTATTTCGGACACTTTTTTAATGACCCTTGTTCCCCCTGTTGTATTGCTAAAAATTTCCTCTTGAGCTCCCTTGGTGTTCCTACCCCTCAGTGTGCCAACTTCCAAATATCCTATCTGAAAAGCAACGCATTATTCTTATAAAAAATAGTTGAGGGCGCGTAGTATATGCCACGAGCTTTCCGACAAGCCCAAGAGCTCAAAAAATGGACTTCGTATGAAAAAGTTATGGCCGTTCAGGGTTTAGGGGGTTAACTAGACAAACAGAACCTTTCAGGGGTTTTAATGCATTTTTCTAAGGCCTTTGCAAGTGTATGAGTATTTGAGAGTGCAAATATGCCCAAAATTTAGCCTAAATTTCCAAAAAATTTACCCCTTAATTTTTGCCGAAAATGTCTGTCTATCGCGATAGACGGTGTCTGTCGCGATAGAGTGGTCTGTCGCGATAGACGGTGTCTGTCGCGATAGACGGTGACTGTCGCCTGTCGTGATTTGGTCTGTCGCGATAGACGGTGTCTGTCGCGATAGAGTGGTCTGTCGCGATAGACGGTGTCTGTCGCGATAGACGGTGTCTGTTGTCTGTCGTGTTTTGGTCTGTCGCGATAGACGGTGTCTGTCGCGATAGACGGTGTCTGTCGCGATAGAGTGGTCTGTCGCGATAGACGGTGTCTGTCGCGATAGAGTGGTCTGTCGCGATAGACGGTGTCTGTCGCGATAGATGGGGTCTATCGTGGGTCTCTGTCTGTCGCGATAGATGGTGTCTGTTGCGATAGATAGTGTTTGTCGCGATAGACGGTGTCTGTCGCGATAGGGTGGTCTGTCGCGATAGACGGGGTCTATTGTGGGTCTTTGTCTGTCGCGATAGATGGTGTCTGTCGCGATAGACAGTGTCTGTCGCGATAGAAGGTGTCTGTCGCGATAGGGTGGTCTGTCGCGATAGACGGTGTCTGTCGCGATAGACAGTGTCTGTCGCGATAGGGTGGTCTGTCGCGATAGACGGTGTCTGTCGCGATAGACGGTGTCTGTCGCGATAGACTGAAAAAACGCAAATTTTTGAGAAACTTCTAGTGATTTAGAGTGCTCTAATGGTGTAGGTTACCGTGCCAAACACGCATTCACAAAATATTAAGTTTTTCTGTCTGTCGCGACAGACAGAGGTCGTCGTCCCGGGACCTGTGCAGAGTCTGTCGTACCTGCGCACACTGCTGGAGAAGGTGGTACAGCTAGTTCCTGCAACAAAAGCTCAAAAACACGCCAAAAACAGATAGCATGCAAGCTCTCTCTCGCTCTCTCTCACAATGAAATGAGGGAAATGAGGTGGGGAGTGCAATATGACCAAAAAACTGAAATTTTTTGTGGAGATGGAGATGGAGGTGGGAGATGGTGGGGATGATGATGGTGATGATGGTGATGCGAAAGTAAGGAAAAAATGAAGAAAAATAAAGAGAAGGAAGGATATTACCTATAACTCCAATGTCTCAACTCGACGTCTTACCATCACACGCTCGTCCTCGAAGCTCTCTCCCCGGCAACGGCGCCAAATTTGGTGTCACTCTAGCACAATGGTGAGTACCAACGTGAGGAGATTCACCTCATAATTGTCAATCCGTGGAGACGTGAGGACTAGTATGAAGACTATGAGCAAGTGAAGGCACAAGTGTGTGAGTGAGAAGCACACAAGCATGCACACACATACACACACACGCGCACACAAGGCATGAACAAGGAGAGGAACAATGGAGTCCTTTGCATTGGTCAAAAAGTCTCTTACATAAGCTCAATTCACAAACAATCTACCCCTAAAAATGAGCTCTCTAGCTCTTTTTATAGTTTTCTAACTAGCTTTGGTCTTGTCCAGACCTAGTGTCCGGCCTAGTTAAAAATTAGGTTCTAGAGCCTATTTGAGGGCTCAAACAGAGTCTAAAAATTACAAAAATTGATATGTAGCTAGTTATAATAATCCTCAAGCTTGAGGACTCCTCGGCTTGCACAAAATGGAGCCTATTCTACCAAAAACGGAAATTACAATGTTTGTGTAGTGATTAAAATCACTTGAGTTGTAAAAGGTCCATGGAAAAAATGATTGGGCCTTGTTGCCGTATTGTGCATGATTCCTCCGTTGCGCTAGTATGCTCTTCATCTGACTTGTATGCCAACACTTCCCTAATTAAAGTAACATTCAATTCGAACTTCCTCATTGCCTCCAGATTTGACAAGGAGGGCACCCAGAATGTGCCTGAATGATCTTTATCACCTGTCGGCTTCAGTGTGGCAATTAGGTAGTAGCACCTGAGGAAGTCGGGTTTAGGCAGAGCTGCACTAAAATAAGTTTGTAATCCTGCTTTTTGCCAGATATCTTGAAGTGGAGCTGCATTATGTAAGGTTTCGAATTCTCTTGAAAAGAACTGGAAGGTCCACCACACTCCTCCACACTCCATCTTGGACTCCCATATATGATCTGCGTCTCCCAAGTCTCCTGGCATTTCATTGAACCAATGAGAGTGCCCTTTTACTCTTTCGGTTAGGCCATTTGGTGGATCTGGAATAGGAATTCTCCGCACATTCACAAACTCTTCAGGACGAGCTGTTGGTGGGGCCTCCACCGGCATGGCATCCCAATTGATTTGAGCACCAGAGCCTGCCTGAGAGCTTGTGCCTGCTACTGCTGCCATGGGAATCGGGTGCTTATCTGCTAGAAGAAGAAAGGCACATTAGTGTTGCATAGGAAACAGGATGTAATGGTGTTCCCTTCACAATACTAACATGACAATCTCGAAGGTTAGTGGTCAGAGATGAAGTGCTTGTGATAGGTGTGAGTGGTGATTAGAGGTCAGTATCATACTAGATGCCTACTTTGGTTATGCAGTAGACTCGGAATGCACCTATGTCAGAGTGGATGGATTTACAAAAATTGGGTCAGGGGGTTTGATACATGGTTTAGGTCTCCAAACTTTGATAGGGGATTCATAGCTCTTAGAGCAAAAGACAGGCCACGGTTTATGAACTAGGTTGTGATGGATTTGGGACCTTTTGGGAACCCATTTCCAGACATTCCTCGATGTGACTGAGTGTGGGTCAGAGTGGTATTTAGGTAGAGTTCCTGCGTTGTTAGTCGAGAGGACTTGAGAGTGTGGAATTATGCCAGTAACTAGAGTTGGAACTATTTGGGCTCGTAAACAGGCCTTGGGCACCCATATGTGTCTAGCATTGGGGCTAGCCTTCCTTGACCGCTTAGGGACCCAAATAGATGTGGTGTGCCTAGGAGGTTTCCTAGGGTACTCCTTCACTTGTGTCCGTGATGGTGTGGTTGGTTTGTTGTCTCCTCGAGAGTCTGCTATTAGAGTTGTAGGTTTTCCATCCTTGCGTATCCAGATCTGCTTCGCGCCACGAGGTGCTCCGTGTTGCACGGGTTGGCGCTCCTGCTTCTTGATCAATGGCCTCCTTCGTGTTGTATAGTGTTTGGTCTTCATGTTTAGAATCTCCTTTGACCCCGCTGCGAACTCCTCATTGACTCCTGTACCTTTGGTAAGATTGACAAACCTCTGCACCATAGAAGTTTGGACAAGAAGAGCAACATTATCTTTATGTGGATTCCTGGAGGGACCAGGAGTTGGTGCCTGTTCTATTGGTTTGAGTGCTTGATTTTCTAATTCAATCGTCAGACGGCTTTGGCCTACCCAAGCGTGAAGAAGTCCACTTCTTAGGTTAAGGTTGACTGCGTGATCATAGATCCAGTCTTGGCCTAAGACAAGAGGTTCGGTCACATCCTCGTCTTCACACACTAGCACTTTTGCTGGCATGAGGACCTCTTGTACGTAGAGGGGAAGATCCACCTCTCCCATGCAAGGGGTTTCAACACCTCCTAATCCTATCAGATATGCTTCTAGGGGTTTTACCTCCAATTGCAGCTGCTGGCAATAAGAAAGCCGAATTGCACTTGTGGCTGCTCCTGAATCAATTAAAGCTCTCATGCTTGTTGTGCTGTCTCTTTGTCCTATTTCTAGGGTCACAAAAGGTCGTCGATCCACTATCTTATGGGTACGTTCACCTGAAGTCTCACACATGGCCATGTGATAGCCTGGAGACTCTTGAGTGTCAATCATAGGCTGATCCCTCCCTTGTCTCCTCAACTTCATTCGTCTGATGCGCTCTAAGGCCTCTGCCTGTGCTTCTTCTCGAATTCGTTTTTCCTCCTCTTTACGTTGCTTAGCAGTATTGAGTCGACTCAGCATTTCCTCCGTGAGGGGTTCCTGATACAACTTGACTCTGCATCCGCTAATATAGTTTGGGAGAACATCACCCTCTAAAGTGGCTAGTTGTACTGCTCCACTCGTGGAGATCCTATTGATGATCATAGGTCCGTAGCCTCTCTTTTCTAGCTTCCTTGCGTGTTGTTTCAATGTGTAGACTAAAACTAAATCTCCTGCTTTCAATCCTTTGTCCTTCACATGGGCATCAAAGTATGCCTTTTGTCGTTTCTTGGCTGCATATATTCCTGCAGCTGCTCTTAGTCTGGTTTCACCTAATCGCTCAAGATCAAACAGTCTCGAAGAGAGTTCATGGCCTGTCCAGTCGTGCTCCTGTGCTACTTTCAATGTAGGTATCAAGAAGTCCAAGGGTAGCACCGCGTTTTGGCCAAATACCATCTGAAAGGGGGTGGCTTGGAGTACCATTTTGTAGGCAACTCGGTATGCCCAAACAGCATGGTGTAGCTATTTGTCCCAATCAGAGCGTTTATTGTTCACTAATTTTGTCAAGACATTGCATAGGATCTTATTGGTGCTTTCGGCTTGCTCGTTGGCTTGAGGGTGATAGGGGGCAAACTTCTTATGTACTACCAAGAATTCTTGGAGCAGATTTTCAATAACTTCATTCAAGAAGTGAGTGCCCCTGTCACTTACTAACTCTATAGGTAGCCCGTATCTTGTGAATACATTCTCAAACAAGAATTTAGCAGTGGTCTGAGCGTCGTTCTTCGTTGTGGCTTTTACCTCTACCCACTTGGTTAGATAGTCTGTGGCAACGATGATATACTCAGCATGGGAACCCTTAGCTGGGGAATTGATAGGACCTACAAAGTCTATTCCCCACTTAGAGAATGCACGTCCACCCATCATAGGCTTCAGTGGCATCTCATCTCTGCGTATAGGATACTGGGTTTGCTGACAAATCTCACACCTCTTCACATAGGTATGTGCGTCCAGGTGAAGGGTGGGCCACCAAAATCCTGCAAATAGGATTGCTTTGATCACCCTATCTGGACCAAAGTGTCCTCCTCCTACACCCTGGTGAGCAGTTTCCAAGATCTTTAGATATTCATTCTCATGAACACATAGTCTCAGGTAACCATCTTTTCCGCGCTTGTATAGATTATCACCAATGAGTGAGTAATCTAGGGCCTCTTGTTCTAGACTTCTTTGTCTCGTCAGGGTCATATCTTGAGGGAATGTTTTCGTCCTCAGAAACGCCACTAGTGGCTCGCTCCAATCTGGCACTAGAGACACGCGATAAAGGGTGGCATGTTCCACTGGTGGCTTAGTGCGACAAATTGGGCATTCCTTGCACATTCTATGGACTTCTGCTTCCATCGTTGGCCAATACACTCCAAATCTCCTCAATGTTTGCAGGGTTCGTTGTTTTGAGTAGTGTTGCTCTAATGCACCTACATGTGCTAATTGCAACCACTTCGCGTGCTCGTCCTCTTCCACACAACAAGCCAAGATCCCTTGATCCGTGTGCTTGTACATACTTCCTGCCATGATGTGATACTTTTGGGCTTTTACTACCTCTCTATCCTGTGTGGCCATTACTGAGTGGTTAGGCCCGTAGGTTAACACTGGCACTAATGGCTTAGCCCACTGCGGTACCACTTCCAAGTTAAACAAGTAAGCATCAGGTAAGTCATCTGACACTCCTTGTGGGGCTTCTCCTGATGTGAGCCTTGAGAGATGATCTGCTCTTAGGTGAGTTCTGCCTTTTCTCACTACTACCTCAAAGTCATACTCCATTAGTAAGAGAAACCATCTTACTAATCTGCCTGTATTACATGGCTTGTTTACTAGGTACAGTAGAGCTTGGTGATCAGTAAAAAATTTGAACTTATTTGCAAGCAAATAGTGTCTAAATTTCTTAACTGCATATACCATGCCTAAGCCTTCTCTCTCAGTAGTGGTATAATTTCGTTCAGCTGCATTCAATTGTCGACTAGCATAGGCAATTGGAAGATCCATATTACCTTCACCAGTAGGTTGTGCAAGCACACATCCAATGGCATAATTGGATGCATCCACATGAACATGGAAAGGCTTATTCCAATCCGGTGTGGTTAAGATTGGTGCTGAACATAATCGCCGTTTAAGCTCATTGAAGGAATTCTCACATTCCTCAGTCCACTCAAAGTTTGTCAGAAGTCCGTACAGGGGCTTTGCAATGATGGCATACATGTGGATGAACCGATGGTAGTAACCACAATGTCCCATGAAAGTCTGTACTTCCTTGACGTTCTTTGGCCTAGGTAGTTCTGCGATGGCTCTCACTTTCTCTTCGTCAGTGGATATGCCGTTCTTAGACACTATGTGCCCTAGAATTTTGCCTTGCCTGACCATGAAAACACACTTTTCTGGGTTCAGGCAGACTTGATATTCTCTGCATTTATCAAAGATCTGTCTAAGTTCGGGTATATGGGTCTGTCTAATGTTGGAATGAGCGCAAAGATCATCAACATAGACTTCCAAATTCTTCCTCAAGAACTCTTTAAACACGTGACACATTAATCTTTGAAAGGTAGCCGGTGCATTGGTAAGCCCGAATGGCATTACTCGAAAGGCAAATATGCCCCATTCCGTGGCAAAAGCCGTCTTATGTTGATCCTCTAGAGCAATGGCTACTTGATTGTAGCCCGAAAACCCATCTAGGAAGTTGTACACTTCCTTGCCTGCTACCCTTTCTAATAGATGCTCAGTGATAGGAAGCGGATAACTGTCTCTAATCGTGGCGGCATTAACTTTTTTAAGGTTAATACACACACGCAGCTTTCCATTTTTCTTGGGCACCACTACAATGGGGGATACCCACTCAGTGTGCTCAATTTCATAGATGAATCTGGCTTCAACCAGTCGATCTATCTCCTCTTTGATTTTAGCAGCATAGTTATCGTTGTATGTGTAGGGCTTCTGTTTCGAGGGTCTGGCGTCTGAGGTCATGGGGATTGTATATGAACATATATCAGGGTCTACCCCTTTCAAGTCCTTATAACTCCAAACAAATACATCTCGGTATTCTCTTAGCAAGGCTATCAGCTCTTGTTCTTCCTCTTCTGTCAGGTCATGACCTATGTATGTGCATCTTTCTTCTCCTTCCTCGATGGCGACAACTATTTTCTTGGTAGTTTCCTTGCTATCATAGGCTTCTCTTGCTTGTGCCTCACGTTTAGGCATTCTTATCATGACCCTCCTATCGTCTATCTCATATTTTTTAAAGTTTTCAGGGACCTCAAACAAGGATTCTTCTGCCTCCCGAGTGACTTCCTTCTTCTTTCTTTTCTTTCCTCCGCTTTTAGAAGCTACTTGTGTGGCTAACCTCACCTCATTTGTAAGCTCTCCGTGCCTCTGGGGTTGAAATTCTACTTCATATAAGTATTCTTCATCTGATGCAAAAGGTGGGTCCATGATGATTGACTCTAGATCGGAGTCACTTGCATCCTCAAATGCATCAGGGCTAGGTTTGCATTCTTCTAGAACTGCCTCTCCCATGATTGGCTCTATGGAGAAGACTGAAATGTCATAGCCATCCTCATCACAGTGAGGTGTCCATTGTTCCTCATTGATGGCTACATCCATGGTTGCTAGAATTTCTGCCCAGCCGTGAGGTTCGAATTCTTCGTCTGGAAAAACTACAGGTGCATAGGCTGGGTCTTGGATTGATCTACGGGTTTCTTTTGCACCTATCTCTCTGGCTTTTTCTCTTTTCTCTTCTTCTACTGCCACTTTGCACATCCATAAGTGGGTGTCTTCATGCATCCACGAGGATCCGGATCCTATGGAATGCACAGACTCAGTCTCATCTTTGGCTCTATGGATGGGATTCCATTGAATAGGTGGTACGTCTCTATGAGAGTAATCCTTAAGATTGACTTTGGTTGTAACACCTAGATGTTGCAAATACAAGGAATTGGTTCCCCAATCCTGGACTACTTGCAATTGCCGCATAAATGGCCTTCCCAAAATCATCTCGTAGGCTTGGTTTTTGCTAAAGTCGCATATAGCAAAAGTATGTTCAAACTCAACCCCACATGTAGTGAGAGTTATTCCTTCTAGCAATCCTAAGGGTCTCTCAATATGACCATCGGCCATCTGCAATTTCATTCTCGTTGGCCTGAGTGCTGGCTTGCCCCAACACTTCCATAGGGAAGTGGTGGCAATTGCAACTCCTGCACCTGAGTCCAAAATTGCCTTGGTGGTGTACTCCTGGTAGGTAATGGGAAGATAGGTGTTCCCTTCTTCACCTTCACACATATCTCCTATCTTATCCAAGGGTATCTCTGGCACCGTCCTATGTGATCCTACCTGGGAATGAGGTTTCACTATCGCTGGTACTTGTTTGGCGACATGTTCCCATAATTCAGGTCTAACCTTGAGTAGCTCTTCTAACTTGAGATTGCACTGCACTTTAGTGTTTTTCACTACCTCTGTGTTCCTAGGTAAGACTGAGTCCTCATTTCGTACCACGACCGTGGGTGCTCTCATACAAGTAGACTTAGCCTCCCATGGGCCTGTGAAGTGGGGTAATTCTTGTAGAGAGTTAGACTCAAAGTCTAGTCTTTCCTGAGAGTGGGTGCTCTCCTGCTCCTCATAGATGGATGGGATGTCTTGTCGGAATTGGTCGCGTGCATCATCCACAAGTTCAATAGGAGGAGGGACTTCACTCTCTTTAGCCCATTTGTCTTCTTGAATCTCGCGTAGGAATTCTGGTGTGAACCGATTCATAGAAGATGATGTGTCTGGCTCCGTAGAGTTAGGCACGTAGGCTTCCTGGGGAGGTAGGCTCACGTTCTCACTTGCCTTGCCCTTATTTTGAGAGGCGGGTTCCTTTTCTGATTGTGCAGTTAGCCTCTCTATTCTTTCTAGGGAGGGGGGTTGTCTGGTTCAGTGGAATTGGGCACATAAGCTTTCGGTGGGGGATGGGTCATGTTTTTGCTTGCTTTATCTCTTTCTTGATTTTTTTCTTCCTTGGCAGATCTTGCAATTATGCCCTCTAACTTCTCTAGAAGTCCATCCAAGTGTAATTGTGTCTTGGCTGAGCCCGAGTAATTGAAAAGGCGACTGGCTTAAAACATAGTCTGAGCCAATGCGACCATTTTCGTACAAAGCTTGGTTCTTTCTATCTCTAGGTCAGCTCTAGGGTAGCACTTGTCATGATCCGTTACATTTGGCCCTTCTTGGATTCTGGCCTAATATGCTTTAAGCATCATGTCTATGTCTTCAGGAGTGGGATCAGCTAATACTGATCCTACTCGAGGTGGTGGGTGGGTTACGTGGGGTGTATTAGAGGGTGGAGGGATGGAGGGTCATGGGGATGGTAGCGGTGGGAATGTGTGAGAGTGCGGTTGAGATGTGATCTCTATGATTTTTGCTTTGGTTTCTCTCAAGCTTTCTTCAAGTTCGCTCATCTTTTTTGCCCATTGCCTTTTCATTCTTTCACGACTATCCTTCCAGGCTCAAGTCCTCTTTTTGGTTATGCTCTCTGTTTCACTCACCTCGGGGCTCTTTTCCTGACCAACACCTTGGTTTTGTTGTAGTGCTTGGGCTCTTGTGATCACTTGCACAGGTGCAGTGGAAGTCACACTCCCTGTGGAGTCTACAACTAACCCAACAACATTGATAGGAGTGATTTTAGGCATGTTATTAGGGTTCTTTGGGCAATCTCGTAGGAGATGCTCTTTCCCGCAGTCTTGACAGAAACCCTGAATGGTTACTGGTTGAGGTTGTGTAGGGGCAGGCAGTGGGCAATCACGTATAAGGTGATCTCCCTGACATCTGAAGCATGGTCCTCTAGGAAATGGGGGTCGTACCTGCCTAGGTTGAGGTCTAGAGTTGGAGTTTGTGTACATGACATTGGCATACTCAGGCTCCCCACTATTTTCACTTGGGTCCTTGTAGCTCAGTGAAGAGTAGCACCTCCTTTAATGTCAATCCGGGAAGACGTGAGGATGGTATGATGACCTCGAGCAAGTGGAGGCACAAGTGCGTGAGTGAGAAGCACACAAGCATGCACACACATACACGCACACGCGCACACACAGTAAGACAAAGAGTGAGTAGCAATGGAGTTCTTTAGATTACTTTCACAAGCTCTTACAAGTTTGTTTCAATTACAATCTAACCCCCAAAAATGAGCTCTCTAGCTCCTTTTATAGTTTATGACTAGCTTTGGCCCTGTTCAGACCTAGTGTCCGGCCTAGTTAAAAATTAGGTTCCAAGGCTTATTTGAGGGCTCAAACGAGATCTAAAAAATATGAAAATTGGCAGGTAGATACTTCTAAAGCTCCTCAAGCTCAAGGACTCCTTGGCTTGCACAAAATGGAGCTACAAAAAGATGAAATGGTATTTACAATGGTGTTTAGTGATGAGAATCACTTTTCATTGGTGTAGAGGTTTTGAAAAATTAAGGTTGCCTTAATGCTAAATCTGCGTGAATGCTCATACGTACTTCTTCCTGAAGAAAATTATTGGCCTATTTGCCAGATCTTCGTTGACTCCCTTGTCTGCCTGTGCCTTCTCTCCCTTCTGACTCTCTTCTCTGACTGCCATGCCTCGTTAGTCCTTCAGTCCCTTGTCCGCTGCTAACACCCCCCCCTCTCTCGCGTCTGTCGTCCCTGACAGACCCTTGTTGTGTGGTTTTTTGGATGTAGTACTCGACGACATCCTGCGCTAAGTGATGCTCGGCAATCCTCAATCCTTTGGCCAAATCTGTGAGTAGCGCATCCCAATCTACCGGCCCGGGAACCTCTGGATGTGGTATACGTAGTTTTTCGGAATGGAGAGCTTGTTCCACTGCAAACAACTGCAAGAGATGGGATGGTCTGGGAATGAATATCTCGGAGTGATATTCCCAGAATCCTGTGACAAACATCTCTTCAAACGTTTGTTTGAAGCAGGCCGGTAGATATTTGATGCGAGCATGCCATGCGTACACAACATTAATCGATGGGGTTGTGCTCATGTCGTATACAAGGTCCTGATTACCTTCATTAAATCCTAATGCTGAGAGATGCGGTTCCTTGACATTTTTGAAGGTCCTGAAGGTGACCAACATAAGTTCGAAAATCTTCAGGCACATCTGAGTCATGACATCAGGTACATTCTTGAACCGGACCCCCCAATGTCGAATCGTAGAAATCATATATCCAATCGTAGGTGGGCCCTTCGGGGGTGCGAAGTACACATAATTGAGCCACTTCTCACATCCTTTAATCGTCAGCACTGTTTGTGTGTACTCCGGCCATGATCTCCTTTGAAATACAGGGCAATAACATGGGTTATATTTGATGTACAAGGGCATGTTGTTCCATGTTCTTACCATTTCCGGGTATGTTTCAAGCAGCCGAATTCTCCACATTGGTTGGCGAATATGTCCCTGCTTGGCACTTTCTGGGATGTCGTCAGGTGCAAATTGGGTGGCAGAGGTGGGTTCCCTTGAGGTGTGGTGCTTGATTTCTGCATTATAATCCGCCATTAGCACGCAAAAAGGAACATACAGGTCATCTGATGGGCCGATCCACCTATGGTGTGAGAGATTCTGGAAATAATCGGATTTTATTACAACCTCTTCCAATTTTGACATCAATGCGATTTGGACTGCCACCCTGTCATCATGCGTGGTGGCTACTTTCTCTAATTTTTGCATCCATTCAGGTGCCTCAATTTCAATTGTGTCCATGCCCTGTTCTGTTCGCTTACCCCCGGGTGTTGGCATCGGAACATAGGGATCCTTGAATGTTTCTTCTACTTCAATTGGCACAAGATCGTCAGGCTCGGGCTCTACCAGAGGGGAGGGCTGACGCTCATATTCCATGACCTTGCTACGTAATTCCTCAAGTTCGGCCCGGAGTTTAGTGATCTCTTCTGATGTATCTTCTGCGGTTGTGCTCTTGCTGGGTGATGTCTGTCGGGTGGCCAACTGCCTTAGCAAATCATCTCTCTCTCTTTCTAAGGCGGCATGCGCCTCCATTAGATCTGCATGAGTTTCTAACACCACTTTCATATTCTCAAAGGGAATTGCCTTGAATCGTTCTGGGTCAATCTCCTGTGGGGAACCCTCCATGGCCGCCTCCAGATTTTCTTCATTCTGTTTCTGTAATCGTTTATTCTCCTCTAGCGCTGTAGACATATGCTTGCGTAGGAGGCCCAAGTTCCGTCGAAGCTTCAGGTTGTCCGTGATCTGAGAATGTAGCAACTCGTCCATGTGTCGTCGCTCTTCATCATCTGCTTGGGGTGGGTTGGCTACTAATTGTGCATATTGTTCCTGTAAGGTCACGTGCTGCTGTTGTAGTAGCTGCTTCTGCTCTTCAAGATCCCTACATCGTGCTTGGAGATCTTCGTGGCTTCGGAAAAGCCTTGTATGTTGGTTGTCAAGGTGTTGGTAATGTTGCTGAAGTTGGGACATACATTGATACATATTATTAAATACATTATTAAGAGGAATGGTGGGAGAAATGGTGTTGAATGCAGAGGGGAAGGGGAAGGGAAAGGGAAGTGTGGATGCAGTACTAGAGAAGGGTGAGGGGGGAGGTGGGGGAATGGGAGATTGTGGTGGTATGGGGGGAGGGAGAGGTGCGGTGGAAGGTGATATGTCCATAAAATCCGTGGTGTAAGCAGTAGTGGGAGTGATTGTGAATAGTGGAATTGTGGGTGCAGTGATTGTGGTGAATGTGTACAGTGGTGTGTGCAGTTGTGAATGTGAACTACCCGAAAGTGTGAGTGGGGGAATGGGGATGTCAGTAGCTGTCGTTAGGGTTACAGTGTTAGTGGAGGTATATACACGGGAGGTGTTGAGAGGGTGTGTGGGTTGATTGGCGGTTTGTGCTTCAGTCATGGCGGTGGGCTCGGAGGCGGTAACGGTGGTTGTTACATTGGTAATGGGAGGTGAATGTGGTGGAGAGGGAGGCGAAGGTGGTAAGGGAGGTGATGGAGGTGCACTTGATATATGGGCTTCCTCGGTGTCGTGAGCGGTGTGTGCAGTGCCCGTGGTTGTGGGGGTGCCTTGTGGTCCTGATCCTAATACATTCATTTGTTTCCCTGCTCGTGGGGGACGTCTTCCGTATCTTTTCTCTGTCCTTCGTGATTGTGCTAGTGCAGTATGCACCGTTTCAGGTACTCCCAAAGCATCTGATATCATTTCCAGGGTGGCACGGTATTGCTCGTCCACGCCTTCCTCCTCCAGAATCTGGTTCATGAGGGCTTTACCTGCAGCTAATGATAGCCTGTGTTGCTCTTGGACTCGGTTCATCGTATCGTAGAGCTTCTTTAATGCGTTAGTATAGGCGGGGGCACCTTCCAGTACTTGTAGGGCTTCCTGATCATACTCTTGTTCTTCTGCTTCTGATTGTCCACCCTGTGCCTCCTCATGTGCTTCTTCTTCATCATCCACATTGACTACGTCCGGTTGGCTGGGCTGGGCTTGGTCTAGGGCAGTTTGCTGTCCACCAGCTTGCTCTGCTTCAACTTCAGCATTTACAGCGTCGATGATTCTAGCAACTTCTTCGTCCGTTAGATCCTCCAGAGTGAATCCATGCGGGAATTCCAGATCAGTCGGTACTGGTGGAAACACAAGGTTAGGGCCATCTGTGCTGTGCCTAGGTAACCTGATAGTAAATGGTTGCACTCGTCGGGGAAGTCTTGGGGTTGTTTCAGGCGTTAGGGTTGCACCGCGAGCTTGTGCACAAGGCATCTGGACAGTGCCTCTCATCTTCTTTGAGGGAGGCCCCACAGCTGACAATCTGCGTTGAAACTCTTGTGCTCTGGACCAAATGAGAGCCCTCTGCACCGGTACATCATATGCGAGACATCTGTATACAATTCTTGTAAGTGCACAGCAACCATACAACACAGACTTTTGCTTCTTATACCATCTCTGATGAGCCATATGAATCTGGTCGATAATCCAGTGGGGCATATTGATGGACAAATCAAAAGCATCCGCCAGGTAGAGGCTAAACCAGATCTTCTTGGGAGGCATTGTGAACCTGTCTTGCGCGGGGAATGCGAAGTGTTGCATGACCATACGTAAATGAATGGCTATCGTGGGAGTCATCGCCACCATGTCCTTCAGTTTTGTCAGATTCCTGTTCTTCATATTATCGGGGACCATAGTCTCCTTCTCCGTAGGAATGTGCATTCTGTGCATATCAAGAGCTTCTCTCACCAAGTTGATAGTCAAGCGGAAACGCTTCAGCTCGTTGCCCCTTGTGAGTGATGGGAGCACAAAGGAGCTGTATCCTTTCTTGTCTTTGCTGGGAGTGAGGGTACTAATTAAATATGAGCACCTTAGAAAATCTGGCTTTGGTAGTTGGAACTTGAAGTAATCATA
Source organism: Ceratopteris richardii (assembly GCA_020310875.1). NCBI lineage: Eukaryota > Viridiplantae > Streptophyta > Polypodiopsida > Polypodiales > Pteridaceae > Ceratopteris > Ceratopteris richardii. The sequence goes on along the minus strand of CM035424.1, from coordinate 169,479,185 downwards.
AAGCCCCGCCTTCTTCCATATCGACTTCAGTCCTTCATTGTTATGTAGCTTTTCAAACTCCCTGGTAAAGAAATGGTATCTGCCCCAACGTCCATTGAATTCTACCTCGGACTCCCACATATATGTGCCTTCACCCAGAGGTCCAACAACGTCACTGAACCAGTGTGAAGCTTTGCCCACCGGCATTGTATGACCCTGTGGAGGATTCTGAATTGGTATGGCATGTAATGCCCGTAATGCCACTGGTCTTTCCTTTAGTTCCTCCTCGACCGGAAGGCTTTCAATGTCCACCACTTGGGGGCTGGTGCCTGCCTGGGAGCTAGTTCCTACCGTATCGGCCATGTTACTTCTTGCTGCCTGTCTCTGTGAGAATGTACAAACATGTGTTAACATTGTACATGACAAGAGAGAACCGTTGTTGCTCCCATTACAACATTAACACGAGGGTTGGGAGCGAATAATGGGTTAGTAAGTGCTCGGTGTGAGTGTGTGTGTGGTTAGGAGTTCAGTGCACCTTAGAGCTAAGTGGAATGATATAGTGCGATAGTGATGGGGTCAGTAGGTTATCATGGATTTACAATTGGGGTCCGGGGGTTTGTTACACGTCTTAGGTTGCCAAATGCAACGGATAGGTTTTGCTCTAGGTTTCGTAGAGACTCTCGAGAGCTTTATAGGCGTGTCGGCTTGAAAATGAGGCTTTTTAGGGACCCATTTACAAGTGATTCTATTCGAGCTCATGGGCCTTGGTGTGTTCCTGATTGTTGAAAAAGAGTGGATGCCAGCTGTGCGAGTGAATGGATCATACTGTATGGGATATGGTCTTGGTGTAGCTATTTGAGCCCGCAAACAAGCCTTAGGCACCCAGATTTGTCTTGATTGTGGTCTAGCCTTCATCGACCTCTTGGGCACCCAAATAGACTTCACATTAGCAGAAGAACTTCTGAAAGACTTCTTATTAGTGTCGTGTTGTTGGTTACTAATAAGAGGCTTTGCCCGTGTGGTTGGCTTGAGTGCAACCGGGTGTTCTCCTTTCCGCACCCACACTTGTTTCACTAGCTGAGACATTTTGCTGCGCAGGTACTTTTGATCTCCGACATAGGTAGTACTCTGCTTCTTCTGCCTTTGATCCACCTTTGGTTGCTGCCTCCCTCTGGCCTTTGGAAAAGAAGGGAGTTCCGTTGTGGTTCTGACTCCTTTTTTGAGATCTTCATTCTTCTGCATCACAGAGCCTTGGACAAGAACAGCATGGTCAGCTTCGTGTGCACCCCTGGAGGGACCAGGGGTCTGTGCCTTTCCTAGTTCCTTGAGTGCTCCATTATTTAACTCCATTGTAATTCTAGTCTGATTCACCCATACCTGAAGAAGTCCACTTCTTAGGTTTAAGTTGACTGCTTGGTCATAAATCCAGTCTTGACCCAGGACAAGGGGTTCCGTGAGGTCCTCGTTTTGGCATACTAGCGCTTTAACTATCATTGCCTCATCCTGAATATAGAGGGGAAGTTCCACCTCGCCCATGCAAGGGGTTTCCACGCCTCCCAATCCTATGAGATATGCTTCCACAGGATCGACAGTTAACTGCAACTCTTGACAGTAAGACGATTTAACAGCACTGGTGGTTGCACCTGAGTCAATCAAGGCCCTTACAGTCCTTGCACTCTTTCCTTGTCCTATATCTAATGTTAAGAAAGGACGTCGGTCAGTTATTCTATGTGAGCTAACACCTGAAACTTCACACATAGCCACATCATATCCTTGATCTGCATATGCGTCTTGCCCAGGATGCTCTCTACCTTGTCTTCTTAGTTTCATTCTTCGTATGCGCTCTAGGGCTTCTGCTTGAGCTTCTTCTCGAATTCGCTTTTCTTCCTGTTTGCGTTTCTTAGCAGTGTTGAGTCGACTTAGCATTTCCTCTGTGAGAGGTTCCTGATACAACTTAACTCTGCATCCGCTAATATAGTTTGGTAGAACATCGCCTTCTAATGTGGCTAGTTGCACTGCTCCACTTGTTGAGATCCTATTGATGATCATAGGTCCGTAGCCTCTCTTTTCTAGCTTCCTTGCATGTTGTTTCAATGTGTAAACTAAAACTAGATCTCCTGCTTTCAAGCCCTTATCCTTCACATGGGCATCAAAGTATGCCTTCTGTCGTTTCTTTGCTGCATATATCCCTATAGCTGCTCTCAGTCTTGTTTCTCCTAATCGTTCAAGGTCAAAAAGTCTAGAGGAGAGTTCATGACCCGTCCATTCGTGCTCTTGTGCTACCTTCAATGTAGGTATCAAGAAGTCCAAGGGTAGCACCGCGTTTTGGCCAAATACCATTTGAAAGGGGGTGGCTTGGAGTACCATTTTGTAGGCGACTCGGTATGCCCAAACAGCATGCTGTAGCTGTTTGTCCCAATCAGAGCGTTTATTGTTCACTAATTTCGTCAGTACATTGCATAAGATCTTATTAGTGCTCTCAGCTTGTCCATTAGCTTGAGGGTGATAGGGGGCAGACTTCTTGTGTATTACCAGGAATTCTTGGAGTAGATTCTCAATCACCTCGTTCAAGAAATGAGTGCCTCTATCACTTACCAGCTCTATAGGTAGCCCATATCTTGTGAACACATTCTCAAACAAGAATTTAGCAATTGTTTGAGCATCGTTCTTTGTCGTAGCCTTTACCTCTACCCACTTGGTTAGATAGTCTGTCGCAACAATGATGTATTCTGCATGAGAACCCTTAGCTGGGGGATTAATAGGACCTACGAAGTCTACTCCCCACTTAGAGAACGCACGTCCACCCATCATAGGTTTCAATGGCATCTCATCTTTTCGTATAGGATACTGAGTTCTCTGACAGACATCACACCGTTTCACATAGGTAAGTGCATCCATGTGAAGGGTAGGCCACCAGAAGCCCGCAAATAGTACTGCCTTGATCACCCGATCTGGTCCAAAGTGTCCTCCTGCTACACCATGGTGAGCAGTTTCCAAGATCTTAAGATATTCACTCTCATGGACACACAGTCTCAGGTAACCATCTTTACCGCGTTTGTATAGATTATCACCAATGAGTGAGTAATCCAGGGCTTCTTGTTCTAAACTCCTTTTCCTAGCCAGAGTCATGTCTGTAGGGAATGTGTTTGTCCTCAGGAAGGATACTAGAGGTTCGCTCCAATCTGGCACAATGGATACTTGATATAGAGTAGCATGTTCCACAGGTGGTTTAGTGCAACAGATTGGGCATTCCTTGCATAACTTTTGGACATCAGCTTCCATAGTTGGCCAATGCACTCCGAGTCTCTTTAGAGTCTGTAAAGTTCGTTGCTTTGAGTAGTGTTGCTCTAACGCACCTACATGTGCTAATTGCAACCATTTAGCGTACTCATCCTCTTCTACGCAACAAGCCAAGATCCCTTGATATGTGTGCTTGTACATGCTTCCTGCCATGATGTGATACTTTTGGGCTTTTACTACCTCTCTATCCTGGGTGACTATTACTGGGTGGTTAGGTCCGTACGTCAACACTGGCACTAATGGCTTAGCCCACTGCGGTACCACTTCCAAGTTAAACAAGTAAGCATCAGGAAGGTCATCTGATACTCCCTGTGGGGCTTCTCCAGATGTGAGCCTAGAAAGATGATCAGCTCTCAAATGAGTCCTCCCTTTCCTTACCACAACCTCGAAATCATATTCCATGAGCAAGAGAAACCACCTCACTAATCTTCCTGTGTTGCATGGTTTGTTTACGAGGTATAGCAAAGCCTGATGATCAGTAAAAAATTTAAACTTATTTGCAAGCAAATAGTGTCTAAATTTCTTAACTGCATATACCATGCCTAAGCCTTCTCTCTCCGTAGTGGTGTAATTTCGTTCAGCTGCATTCAACTGTCTACTGGCATAGGCAATTGGAAGATCCATATTACCTTCACCAGTAGGTTGTGCAAGCACACATCCAATGGCATAATTGGATGCATCCACATGAACATGGAATGGCTTATTCCAATCTGGTGTGGTCAAGATTGGTGCTGAACATAATCGTCGTTTAAGCTCCTGGAAGGAATTCTCACATTCATCAGTCCACTCAAAGTTAGTCAGAAGTCCATACATGGGCTTTGCAATGACAGCATACATGTGTATAAATCGTCGGTAATAACCACAATGCCCCATGAAAGCTTGTACTTCCTTGACATTTTTTGGCCTAGGTAGCTCTGCTATGGCTCTCACTTTCTCTTCGTCAGTAGATATGCCATTCTTTGACACTATGTGTCCTAAAATCTTGCCTTGCCTGACCATAAAAACGCACTTTTCTGGGTTCAGGCAGACCTGATATTCTCTACATTTATCAAAGATTTGTCTGAGTTCAGGAATATGGGTTTGTCTAATGTTGGAATGAGCACAAAGATCATCAACATAGACTTCTAAATTCTTCCTCAGGAACTCCTTAAACACATGGCACATCAGCCTTTGGAAGGTAGCTGGTGCATTGGTAGGCCCAAATGGCATTACACGAAAGGCAAATATGCCCCACTCTGTGGCAAAGGCTGTCTTATGCTGATCCACTGGAGCTATGGCTACTTGATTGTAGCCCGAAAATCCATCAAGGAAACTGTACACTTCCTTGCCTGCCACTCTTTCTAAGAGATGTTCTGTGATGGGAAGCGGATAGTTATCTCGAATTGTGGCTGCATTGACCTTCTTCAAGTTAATGCATACACGCAATTTTCCGTTCTTCTTGGGCACCACCACAATGGGGGATACCCATTCAGTGTGCTCAATTTCATAGATAAATCCAGCTTCGACCAGTCTATCTATCTCCTCTTTGATCTTAGCAGCGTAATTATCGTTATATGTGTAGGGCTTTTGCTTAGAGGGTTTAGCATCTGAGGTCATGGGGATGGTGTGTGAGCATATGTCAGGGTCAACACCTTTCAAATCCTTGTAACTCCAAGCGAACACATCTCTGTATTCTCTTAGCAAGGCAATTAACGCATGCTCTTCTTCCTCTGATAGGTCATGGCCTATGTATGTGCATCTCTCCTCTCCTTCTTCTAGGGCTACTACTATTTTCTTGGTGGTTTCTTTGTTATCATAGGCCTCTCCTACTTGTGCCTCTCGTTTAGGCATTCTTATCATGACTCTCCTGTCATCTATCTCATATTTCTTAAAATTTTCTGGGACCTCAAACAAAGATTCTTCCTCTTCTGGTGAGACTTCTCTCTTCTTCCGTTTCTTTCCTTCTTCCTTTGGGGTCACATGTGTGGCTAATCTTACATCATTTGTAAGCTCCCCATGCCTCTGGGGTTGAAATTCTACTTCATGGAAGTATTCTTCGTCTGATGCAAATGGTGGGTCCATAATGATTGACTCTAGATCGGAGTCACTTGCATCCTCAAATGCATCAGGGCTAGGTTCGCATTCTTCTAGAACTGCCTCTCCCATGATTGGCTCTATGGAGAAGACTGAAATGTCATAGCCATCCTCATCACAATGAGGCGTCCATTGTTCCTCATTGATGGCTACATCCATTGTTGCTAGGATTTCTGCCCAGCCATGGGGTTCAAATTCCTCATCAGGAAAAATTACAGGTGCATAGGCTGGGTCTTGAATTGATCTATGTGTTTCTTTTGCACCTACCTCTCTGGCTTTCTCTCTCTTCTCTTCTTCTACTGCAACCTTGCACATCCATAAATGAGTGTCTTCATGCATCCATGAGGATCCAGACCCTATGGAATGCACAGATTCCGTGTCATCTTTGGCTCTATGGATGGGATTCCATTGGATAGGAGGGACATCTCTATGAGAGTAATCCTTGAGATTGACTTTGGTCGTAACACCTAAGTGTTGCAGGTACAAGGAATTAGTTCCCCAATCCTGTACCACTTGCAACTGTCGCATGAATGGTCGTCCCAAAATCATCTCATAGGCATGATTTTTGCTAAAGTCACATATAGCAAAGGTATGTTCAAACTCGACACCACAAGTGGTGAGAGTTATTCCTTCTAACAATCCTAGGGGTCTCTCTATGTGACCATCAGCCATCTGCAGTTTCATTCTCGTTGGCCTGAGTGCTGGCTTGCCCCAACGCTTCCATAGGGAAGTGGTGGCAATTGCAACTCCTGCACCTGAGTCCAAAATCGCCTTGGTGGTGTACTCCTGGTAGGTAATGGGAAGATAGGTGTTCCCTTCTTCACCTTCACACATATCTCCTATCTTATCCAAGGGTATTTCTGGCATTGTCCTATGTGATCCTACCGGGGAACAAGGTTTTGCTATCTCTGGTACTTGTTTGGCTACATGTTTCCATAATTCAGGTCTAACCTTGAGTAGCTCTTCTGACTTGAGATTGCACTGCACGTTAGTGTTCTTCACTACCTCTGTGTTCCTAGGTATGACTGAATCTTCGTTTCTTACCATGACTGTGGGTGCTCTCATACACGTGGACTTTGCTTCCCATGGGCCTGTGAAATGGGGTAGCTCTTGTATGGAATTGGATTCAAAGTCCAATCTCTCGTGAGACTGAGTACTCTCATGTTCCCCGTAAATAGATGGGATGTCTTGTGGGAATTGGTCGTGTGCATCATCCACAAGTTCAAAGGGAGGGGCGACTTCACTTTCGTTATCCCATTTATCTTCTTGAATTTCTTGTAGGAAGTCTGGTGCAAACCGATTCATAGAAGAAGAAGTGTCTAGCTCCGTAGAATTAGGCACATAAGCAACCTGGGAAGGAGGGCTTATTCTATCGTTGGCTCTTTCCTCGCTCTCATAGATGTTTGGAGCACAAGCTTCCTGGGGAGGATTACTTATTCTATTACTTTTCCGAACAGGCTCATATGCTTCCTGAGAAGGAATGTAGGCAACCTGTGGAGGTACGTGAGCTTTCGAGGGAGGCTCATCTTCCTTTTGGGGGGAAAGATAAGCTTCTTGAGGAGGCACATGGGCTTCCTGAAGAGGCTGGCTTATCCGTTCTCTTGCCCTTTCCTTTCTTTGAGGGGCAGGTTCCTTTTCTGATTGTGCAATTAGCCTCTCTATTCTTTCTAGCAGTCCATCAAAATGTAACTGCGTCTTAGCTGAGCTAGAGATGTTAAAGAGGCGACTAGCTTCAAACATGGTCTGAGCCAATTCCACCATTTTGGCACAAATTTTAGTTCGTTCAAGCTCTAGCTCGGCTCTAGGGTAGCATTTTTCATGATCGGTTATGGTTGGCCCTTCTTGGATTCTGGCCTGATATGCTTTAAGCATCATATTGAGGTCCTCGGGAGTGGGATCTGCTAGGACTGATCCTACTCTTGGGGTTGGTGGGTTTAGGTGAGGCGGGTTGGATGGAGATGGTATGGAGGGTGGCGGAGGAGGTGATATGTGAGAGTTCGGTTGAGAGGTGAGCTCCACAACTTTGGCTTTTGTTTCTCTTATGCTTTCTTCTAATTCGTTCATTTTCTTTGCCCATTGTCTTTTCATTCTTTCACGGCTATCTCTCCAGGCTCTAGTCCTTTTCTTAGTTATGCTCTCAGTTTCACTAGCTTCTGGGTTCTTTTCCTGGTCTACAGCTTGGTTTTGCTGCAATGCTTGAGCTCTAGTGACTACCTGTACCGGTGCGGTGGAAGTTACGCTCCCTGTGGAGTCTACCACTAATCCAACAACGTTGATAGGAGTGATTTTTGGCATGTTATTGGGATTTTTAGGGCAATCTCGTAAGAGATGCTCCTTCCCACACTCTTGGCAGTAGCCTTGGATCGTCACTGACTAGGGTTGTGTAGGTGGAGGTAAGGGACAATCACGGATGAGGTGATCTCCCTGACATCTGTAGCATGGTCCTCTAGGGAACGGGGGTCTTACCTGCCTAGGTTGAGGTCTAGGGTTGGGATTTGCATACATGACATTTGTGTAATCTGATTCCCAACTAGATTCATTTGGCTCTTCACTATAGTAAGACTCACCATGTTCAGGAGACTGCATGAAGTAAGCCTGGGGACTCTCAACATGCGTAGAATCGAAGCTATGGTCACTGGGATCACTTTCTGAAAGCAATGGTGTTATGGGGACTATAGCTCGGTTTAGGTTTTCTTCTGCTGCTGCATACTTTACAGGGATCAAGTTGGATGGAGCTGGAGGTTGTTGGGCTAACACAGGCTGAGGTCTTTGTTGGGCTTGGTATTGTGGTTGGTAGGTTTGTTGAGGTCTAGCATACTGTTGTGGTGGGTATTGGTTTTGGTATCTGCCTTGTTGAGGGTATGGCTGAGGGTAGGTTTGCCTAACTGCTTGCTTGTTGTATGGGCAGTCTTGGGCGGTGTGATTTGTGTATCTTCGTTCGATAGTGCAGTACTGGCTACTAGGGTTTACTTGGGGTTGAGCCATAATGGGACATACATTCGCCATGTGGTCGCCACCACAAGTGTAGCATCTCTTCACAGGGGCAAATCTCGGAATTTGTTTGCTAGAGACGCCTAGTTTTTGGGCCACTTTCTCTGCGAGTTCCTCAATTGATGTAGATTGCGTGGAAGAGTGACTAGACGCACTATCTGAATCTTTGTAGATTTTGGAAAGCTCTAGTTCTTCCCCTAGGTTATCTTCAATGTCAATGCACATGCGTACACACTCTTCTATAGTCCTAGGGTCCTTCAGATACACATAGGATCTCAATTTCGTACTCAGCAATCCATCCAAGAATAAGGCTACTTGTTTAGCTGGTGTAGGTAGCTCCGAAACAGGGCATCTTTCAAGATATTGTCTAAATCTCCTCCCTGCAAGTCTCACGGTCTCTTGAGGGGTTTGCTTGAAGCTATGAATCAATGAGGAGGTATTATGTCTTATGCCACTCTTAGAGAACTCTACGATGAAAGCCTCTAAGAGCTGGTCTATGCACCTGAACTGTCGCTCATCCAATGGCTGAAACCATGTAAGTGCTGTGTTCCTAAGGGTTAGACCGAAGGCATTGTACTGCGTGAATAGATCCTCCACTTGTTCAGCTCTCAAGACTTGCTTGAACTCCGCCACATGATCATAGGGATCTCCTGTGCCATCAAAGTAATTCTTCATGGACTTAACTAGCTGGGTTGGTCTCAGAGTTCTTGTGTGCTCTCTAGGTCTCGGCAGAGGGAATCCATCCACATTTCTCTGATTCCTGTGAGCTCTAAGTATCTCTGGTTCTACTCTATTCGTCTCCGTCCTCGTTCTTTCTCTGCCCACGGGGTTGGCAAAGCTTACTTCCGGTCTATCTCTACTTCTGTCTCTTTGCATTCCATGAGCTTGGGATGTTCCAGCTCCAGGGTGACCATAGGATACATTCGATCTTGGTTGGGGAAAAATGAATTCACCCTTCCAAGTGTAAGCATGCCTATCATTTTCTGTCACCACAAAGATCCTTTCCGAAGTGTGATCTAAGTAGGTCACTCTACCTGGGCTATCCGGATCCTTAAACTCATAGATCATGACAGTTCCTATATCAGTTGGCTGATTAGATTTATATCTCCAAAAGGCTTCATCACTTTCTCGATTGAGAAGCAACTCTATGCTCTTGTTGTCTTGGGGAACCCACTCAGGCGTGATAATCCTAGTGAGAACAGATTTGCCTCGAGGGGTTCTAGGTTCCGCACCCATGTTTCCTTGTTCCAAGTCACCTAAGTCCGCTTCAGAGATTACATTTCCAAATTCATCTGTCCTATCTGGGTGACTGGTGACTACGTATATGGTTCCTTCCTTGTCCAGGTATGCACCATTTTCAAACTTGACAGCTGGGCGTTCTAGTCCAATGGATTGGTCAGGGTTTTTAATCTGGACCATCGCTCTTCCTAGGCCGTCCTCATAGATGCTAGCACCTAATCGGTTGGTCCTAAGGTATTCCAACTGCGTTTTGTAAGGGCCTTCTACCCTGTACAAGTATGGCACTCCTGAACTTCCCGTAGGTCTCTCCATACCTTGAGACATCTCTGATTCACTGGTCTCAGAGCTAGGGTAGTACGAGTGGTGGCTCAACTGCTGGGCCCAAGACCTAGCAGTGTGGTTAACACTAGCCTCTGAAGATCTGAGGCTTTGTCTCTCCCTTACTAGATGTCGTCCTGATCTAAGGTTCATATGCCTATCTAAGTAGCCCAATTCTTTGCCCAGAGTACAACCTCGTTGCTGGTTACTTTATATTAGTCACTTGATTCTTTTTATTTATTTCTCGTGTTTACGGTCTTGTCTGATTTTACGTCGTCAGGAATACTTGAATGTTCTTCGTGCTTTCAGGTTGATCGTTCCACGTTAGGTTCTGTTCCTTTATGTTATCGACAGTACAGAGATTAGGTTTTTAGCTTGGACTTGAGTTTTTAGGTAGTCTTCAACTTGATACCTGCCTATCGTCGCCCTGACTTATTCCTACCTCTCGTCGCTCTTAGCTTAAACTATGAATTGACAGAGGGGGTTAAAAGTTTCCAACCTTTTGTTTCCTGCTTGGTTGCCCTTGAGTGCCCAGGAAGTGTGTTCCCAAGCTTGCACTTACACTTGCTTAAAACGCCTTTCGATGCTCTCAATAGATCTGTGAAAGGCCTACTGTTAGCTCAAGACTTAAAATCCAAAGACTGAACCAATCACTTTCATTCATGTAACATTTCACTAATTTGCACAGTGATTTTTTTAAGAAAACAATTCTAAAGACCCCTGACTTTGATCCCCCTGGGTATGGTCAACTTCCAACAAGCCCTAGAGCTCAAAAAATGGATTTCGTATGAAAAAGTTATGACTGTTCAGGGTTTAGGGGGTTAAAACAGGATTCAATCTGGCTGACAGATCCTAGGATTTTCTCCCAATCACAAGTGTAGGAACCTCCAAAGTGCTAATGGATTGACTATTTTGCCCCAAAATTATCTCAATTTTGAACAAAAACAAACCCTAATTTTTGGCCGAAAAGCCTGTCAATCGCGATCGACAGGTCTGTCAATCGCGATTGATAGAGGTGTCCGTCGGGCCTGTCAATCGCGATGGACAGTGTCAATCGCGATCGACGGTGTCAATCGCGATCGACAGAGTCGATCGTGGCTGTCAATCGCGATCGACAGTATCAATCGCGATTGACACGTTTTCCGGATTTTTCGCCAAAATTTCAGTCAATCGGGAGCCTATCAGTCGCGATGGACACGTGGCTACGCGCAAAAGTCAATCAATCGTTGAATTTCAGTCAATCGCGATCGACGGTGTCAATCGCGATTGACAGAGGTGTCGGTCGTGGCTGTCGATCGCGATCGACGGTGTCAATCGCGATTGACAGGATCCTACGTGGCAGTCTGTCGGTCGTGAAGTCTGTCGATCGCGATCGACGGTGTCAATCGCAATTGACTGGGTCTGTCGGTCGCGATTGGCGGTATCAATCACGATTGACAGTATCAATCACGATTGACAGAGGCTGTCGGTCGCGATTGACAGAAAAACACGGAATTTTTCTATTGTTTTAGGTGATTTGGGATGTGCTCATCATGCTTGTGCTAGTGGTGCACTTTGTTTTACCAAATGATCGAAATTTCTGTCGATCGCGATCGACAGAGGCTGGCGACTGCGAGACAGATTCGACGAGTTTCGTACCTGCGCAGCGTGCTGGAGGGGATGGTGATGATGATACCTGCAAGAAACACAATAAACATGCAAAAACAGTGCAAGCAATATCGCTCTCTCGCTCTCTCTCACAAGTGGAATGAAGGAAATGAGGTGGAGATGGTGATATGATCAAAAAAAAAAAAAAAAAAAAACAGAAATTTTCGCGATGATGGAGATGGAGGTGGGAGATGGTGATGATGATGATGGTGATGAAGATGGTGAAGAAAGTAAAAGAAAATCGATGAGAGTGAAGAAAATACCTACAACTCCAACGCGTCAACTCTACGTCTTACCATCACACGCTCGTCCTCAAAGCTCGATCCCCGGCAACGGCGCCAAAATTTGGTGTAGCTCAGTGAAGAGTAGCACCTCCTTTCAATGTCAATCCGGGAAGACGTGAGGATGGTATGATGACCTCGAGCAAGTGGAGGCACAAGTGCGTGAGTGAGAAGCACACAAGCATGCACACACATACACGCACACGCGCACACACAGTAAGACAAAGAGTGAGTAGCAATGGAGTTCTTTAGATTACTTTCACAAGCTCTTACAAGTTTGTTTCAATTACAATCTAACCCCCAAAAATGAGCTCTCTAGCTCCTTTTATAGTTTATGACTAGCTTTGGCCCTGTTCAGACCTAGTGTCCGGCCTAGTTAAAAATTAGGTTCCAGGGCTTATTTGAGGGCTCAAACGAGATCTAAAAAATACGAAAATTGGTAGGTAGATACTTCTAAAGCTCCTCAAGCTCAAGGACTCCTTGGCTTGCACAAAATGGAGCTACAAAAAGATGAAATGGTATTTACAATGGTGTTTAGTGATGAGAATCACTTTTCATTGGTGTAGAGGTTTTGAAAAATTAAGGTTGCCTTAATGCTAAATCTGCGTGAATGCTCATACGTACTTCTTCCTGAAGAAAATTATTGGCCTATTTGCCAGATCTTCGTTGACTCCCTTGTCTGCCTGTGCCTTCTCTCCCTTCTTACTCTCTTCTCTGACTGCCATGCCTCGTTAGTCCTTCAGTCCCTTGTCCGCTGCTAACAGTCCTCATAATAGTGTGACTCGTTATGCTCGGGTGACTGCATGTAGTAAGCCTGTGGGCTATCAATATGTGTGGAGTCAAAACTATGGTCACTTGGATCACTGTCTGATAGCAATGGGGTGATTGGGACTATGGCTCTGTTCGGATTTTCTTCAGCAGATGCATATTTCACTGGGATCACATTGGTTGGAGCAGGGGGTTGTTGTACTAGGACTGGTTGAGGTCTCTGCTGCCCTTGATAAGGTGGCTGATAAGTTTGTTGTGGTCGGTTGTATTGTTGTGGTGGGTACTGATTCTGGTATCTACCCTGTTGTGGATATGGCTGAGGGTAATTTTGCCTAACAGTTTGTTTGTTATATGGGCAGTCTTGTGCAGTGTGGTTGGTGTACCTGCGCTCTATGGTGCAGTATTGGCTACTAGGATTCGCCTGGGGTTGGGCCATAATGGGACATACATTTGCCATATGGTCACCGCCACAAGTGTAACACCGCTTAACTGGGGCAAATCTCGGAATTTGTTTGCTAGAGACACCTAGTTTTTGAGCTACCTTCTCTGCAAGTTCCTCAATGGATGTGGATTGACCAGATGTGAGGCTACTAGAGCTATCAGAATCCTTATAGATTTTTGATAGTTCTAATTCCTCACCTAGATTGTCCTCAATGTCTATGCACATGCGCACGCACTCTTCTATCGTTCTGGGGTCCTTCAGATACACATATGACCTGAGCTTGGTGCTCAACAATCCATCTAAGAACAAGGCCACTTGTTTGGCTGGTGTGGGTAACTCCGGCATCGGGCATCTCTCCAGGTACTGCCTAAATCTTCTTCCAGCTAGTCTGACCATCTCTTGAGGTGTTTGTTTGAAGCTATGAATTAGTGAGGAAGTGTTGTGCCTGATTCCACTCTTAGAAAACTCAATGATAAAGGCCTCTAAGAGCTGGTCTATGTTTCTGAAATGCCTCTCGTTCAGTGGTTGAAACCACGTAAGGGCAGTATTCCTAAGGGTTAGACCAAAAGCATTATATTGTGTGAATAGGTCCTCTACCTGTTCCGCTTTCAAGACTTGCCGAAATTCTGCCACATGGTCATAAGGGTCTCCAGTGCCATCGAAGTAATTCTTCATGGACTTCACCAGTTGAGTTGGTCGCAGGGTCCTAGTGTGTTCTCTCGGTCTTGGCAAAGGGAAATCGTCATCATTCCTTTTATGTCCCTCAGGTCCCACTCTATTCCTTTCCGTTCCCGTTCTTTCTCTTCCCAGGGAGTTGGCAAAACTTACCTCAGGTTTGTCTCTACTTCTATCTCTTTGAGCTCCATGAGCTTGGGAGGTCCCAGCTCCTTGGTGGCTGTATGACACATTAGTCCGAGGTTGGGGAAAAACAAATTCACCCTTCCATGTGTAGGCATGTCTGCCATGCTCGGTGACCACGAAGATCTTCTCTGATGTATTGTCTAAGTAGGTTACTTTGCCTGGGCTATCAGGGTCTTTAAACTCATAGATTGTGAGAGCACCTACTTCATGAGACAAGGTAGGCTTATACCTCCAAAAGGCCTCATCAGTTTCTCGGTTTAAAAGCAAATCTATGCTTTTATTATCCTGTGGAATCAATTCTGGAGTCATGATTCTGGTCAAGACAGATTTACCGCGGGGAGTTCTCGGCTCTTTCTCTAAATTTCCTTGCTCTATATCACCCATATCAGTTTCTGCAATCACATTTCCAAACTCATCAGTTCTATCAAGAAGAGTGGTGACTACATATATAGTCCCTTCTTTATCTAGGTATGCTCCATTCTCAAACTTCACTACCGGGTGTTCTAGTCCATGGGGTTGATCGGGGTTCTTAATCTGGACCACAAATCTTCTCAGTTCGTCTTCGTAGATGTGAGCACCTAGACGATTCGTCGTGATGTATTCCAATTGAGTCTTGTAAGGTCCCTCTGGCTTTTCTAAATAAGCCACCCCTGAACTACCTACTGGTCTCTCCATGTGATAGGACATCTCAGAATCACTTGTTTCTGATCTGGGAGTGTATGGGTAATCACTCAACTGTTGGGCCCAAGACCTGGCAGTGTGATTGACACTAGCTTCAGAAGATCTGAGGCTTTGTTTGTCTCGGCCTAAGTGTCTGCCTGATCTAAGGTTCATATGCCTGATTTATCTACCCCCTTGGACCCAAGCACACTCTCGTTGCAAGTTAATTTGCACCAATCACTTTGTTCTTTGAGTTGAATATTATGTTTATGATCTTGTCTGAAATCGCGTCGTCAGGAGTACATAAGTGAATTTCGCACTTGATAAGTGATCGACTCCAGTTTACCCTTTGTCCCTTAGGGTTTTCGCACTTAAGGCCTATTTAATTCTTGCACTTGGTTGATTAATTCTCTTGGACTTGATTCGTGCCTAACGTTGCCCTAATTAATTACCACACCTAAGTCGTACTTAGCCTAGGCTAGGAATTGACAAAGGAGGGTTGAGAGATCTTCCAACCTCAATTAGCTGGTTGACCAGACTGCTACACAAGCCCAGGAAGCCTTCTCCCAAGCTTGGTACTCACCCTTGCTAGCTTGCTTGGATTGCCTTGAGTGCACACAATGTTCCTGCAAAAGCTCACCAGTCAGTATTGCTCTATTACCACAAGTAATTGAAAGACACACATCAATATTTTCAGTCCCCCCTGGAGTAACTCACTGTACCCCCTCAATCTTAGGACCACCTAGTCTCACCTAAAGGCCAACTTGAAGTTATGACCATTCAGGCACTTAGGGGTCCAAACAGGCTCTCAGGGTTCAGGAAATTCCTCCCTGGTTTCTAGGTCTTTTGCCCACTCCTAAGGCTCTTATATCCTCCCAATGTGTCCAAGATTAAGCCCAAAGATACCTTAATTCAGTCAATTAAATTACTCTAAATTTTCATGCGTTAAGCCCATGTATCGCGATAGGTCGGGTCGAAGTGTCGCGATAGCTCCCAAGTGTCGCGATAGCTCGTGAGTGTCGCGATAGGTCGTGAGGTGTCGCGATACTCCGAAGTGTCGCGATAGGTCGTGAGGTGTCGTGATACTCCCAAGTGTCGCGATAGGTCGTGAGGTGTCACGATACTCCCAAGTGTCACGATAGGTCGTGAGGTGTCGCGATAGGTCGTGAGGTGTCGCGATAAGTCGTGAGGTGTCGCGATACTCCCAAGTGTCGCGATAGGTCGTGAGGTGTCGCGATACTCCCAAGTGTCGCGATAGGTCGTGAGGTGTCGCGATAGCTCGTGAGGTGTCGCGATACTCCCAAGTGTCGCGATAGGTCGTGAGGTGTCGCGATAGGTCGTGAGGTGTCGCGATAGCTCGTGAAGTGTCACGATAGCTCGTGAGGTGTCGCGATAGGTCATGAGTGTCACGATACCTCGAGGTGTCGTGATAGCTCGGGATATGGTGAATTTTTCTGTTCTGTCTAGTGATCCTGGGAGCTCTAGGCCTGCGCAGTGTCGTGGTGCACTCAGAATCGTGATTGGGTGAAGTTTTCGGAGTGTCGCGATAGCTCGAGCTCGACGCCTCGGGGACTGTGCAGACAGATTCCGTACCTGCTGAGCTTGCTGGAGATGATGATGGAGCTGCAACCTACAAGAAACATGCAAAAACACACAAAACAAGAACACACACGCTCACTCTCTCTCAAACTCGCACACAACAAATGAGGGGAATGACAAGGAAGAGGGAATATGTAGTGGAGAAGGAGGTGGAGGTGGAGATGGAGAAGGAGGTGAAGATGGAGATGGAGATGGAGAAAAATCAGAAATTTACCGACTACTTACCATTCCAACGCGTCCTCTCTACGTCTTACCATCACACGCTCAGCCTCAAAGCTCGAATCCCCGGCAACGGCGCCAAAATTTGGTGTAGCTCAGTGATGAGTAGCACCTCCTTTATTGTCAATCCGGGAAGACGTGAGGATGGTATGAAGACCTCGAGCAAGTGAAGGCACAAGTGCGTGAGTGAGAAGCACACTAACATGCACACACATACACACACACGCGCACACACGGCAAGAACAAAGAGAGTAAGACAATGGAATCACTTCTATTGCAACCAAGTTCTCATACAAGCTCAAAACTACAAGAAGCTAGCCCCAAAAATGAGCTCTCTAGCTCTATTTATAGTTTTTGACTAGCTTTGGCCCTGTCCAGACCTAGTGTCCGGCCTAGTTAAAAATTAGGTTCCAAGGCTTATTTGAGGGCTCAAACGAGGTCTAAAAAATACGAAAATCGGTAGGCAACTACTTCTAAGGCTCCTCAAGCTCAAGGACTCCTCGGCTTGTACAAAATGGAGCTACAAAAACGTGAAAATGGTATTTACAGGGGTTTTTAGTGATGAGAATCACTTTTAAATGGTGTAAGGGTTTTGAAAAAAATAAAGGGTTGCCTTAGTGCTAGATCTGCTTGTATGCTCGTACTTGCCTCTTCTCGTATAGTGCCAACAAGGTCAAAACTGCAAACAGTAGTAAACGCCCATTCTTCTTCCTGCACAAGATTAGCAGATTCCGTTTTTGGTGTAGAGGCTTCTGCAACAACCATTCCAGCCTCTTTTTTCTTTGCCTCTTTTGCAGCCAATTTTGGACAAGGCATTTGGATTGCCTTTCATCATCAACCGAAGAGTAGAAGCAAAACTCTGATATGAATCAAGAAGACCATTCAGAACGGTCTGCACAAGTGAGCTATCTGGTATAACCTCATCAGTAGAAATCAACTGTGCCTTCAAGTCTTTGATCTTTGTTAGGAAACTGTCCATAGAATCACCTTCATTCATGTGCTCACTCTCCAACTGTTTTCAAAGGTAAGCAACACAAGCCTCATTCCTAACTTGGTACAATGTGGTAAGTGTATCCCAAGCATCCTTAGCTGTTCTGCAAGAGCGAATGTGGGGAATAATGGCACGTTTGACAGACAAAGCTATCAATGCATGTGCCTGGGCATCTCTGCCATCCCATCGAATCTGCTCTACAGTAGGTGCAGCAGAAACAACAACACGAACAGGAATCTGTGGAATATCATCTTCGACACCATCTTCATCAGCTCCAGCACCTGTATTTGCAGTACCTGTAGTCAGAGGTGTAACAGGACGTCTTTCAACACCCTGCACAATGTTCCACAATCCTTTTGTAACCAATACATGTCGCATCATATAAGCCCATAATGGGTAGTTGGTACCATCCAACTTATCCTCAATAGCCAACATATGGAATATATCACTGCTTTCAGCCATGGCCGGTGACTAAAATACCTTGATGTAGAAAATTGATTGTATATAAAAAAGTTGAACAGAACTGCCCCAACAAATTCTGCTAAACCTGTAAGAGACTTCGAGACGCTTATACTGGCGAATAGAAACTGGTATATACCTTTGGCACAAAAAGACGAAATAGCCTACACAAGCGCTACGATAGTGCGTTCGGAGGCCGAAACGAGCTCAGATCGCAATTTTGGCACCACACAGCAAAGCTGTTTTGATCTTGGAAACACGCTGAGTATGGTCACCAAATTTCATGCGATTCTGAGATTGCAAACGGAGGAGTGTTGACGGCACCCTAGATGAAGCGATGACGTGCTCTGATACCAATTGTTGGAGTTAGATGTCTGCGGAAGCACGCGAACAACACAAGGAAGAAGAAGAAGCTTGGAGCATAACACACAATACTGACTAGAGAGTGTACAAAGATAAGTAGCCCATTAGGGCAATAGGCGTATATACAAGCTGGGGGGAAAAAAACCTCCTAAAGAGGGAAAAAAGTGCCTCGACGGTCCTAGTGTGTTCACACACATCACTACCTGAATATATCAACAGATACCTCAAGTGGATATGCACAATACGATACCTCGACAAGTATCGCGATACACGGGAGTTCTGGTATCGCGATACCAACACTCAACCGACACAATACTTAGAGTTTTTGACACCCAATTTCAAAAATTTTTGCAATTATGTGTACCTTATGTTCTCCTTGTCACTCCTATGTGCCTGTAGATGCAAAGTTACCTTTCAAAGTCACGATACCACCACCGCGATACCAGGCATAGGTTGTTTCAGCCCTCAGGATACTGAAAAAATGCATTTGTAGTTCTTAACTCCCTCTGCGCTTCTTTCTCACAGCCATGAGTAAAAAATGCATGAATGTACTGTCGAAAAATGAAAAAAACTGAGAAGATGAAGATGGGAGAAGATGGTGATGATGATGATGATGATGGAGATGAAGCAAAACTTAGAAACTGAACTAAAAATGGGGATTTTTTAACCGTCCAACATCGCCACTCTACGTCTTACTATCACACGCTCGTCCTCCAAGCTCTCTCCTCGGCAACGGTGCCAAATTTGGTGTCACTCTAGCACAATGGTAAGTACCAATGTGAGGAGCTTCACCTCATAAATGTCAATCCGTGGAGACGTGAGGACCAATATGGAGACCGTGAGCAAGTGATGGCACAAGTGCATGAGTGAAAGCACACACATATACACACGTGCACAAGGTAAGAGCAAAGAGTGGAACAATGGAAAGCTTTGATTTCAAAAAAAATCCTTACAAAGCTCAAAATTGCAACAAGCTACCCCCAAAAATGAGCTCTCCAACCTTTTTATAGTTTTTTGAGTGGTTTTGGCCCTGTCCAGACCTAGTGTCTGACCTAGTTAAAAATTATGTTCCAGGGCTTATTTGGGGGCTCATATAGAGTCTAAAAATTATGAAAATTGGTGGGATGATAGTTCTAATACTCCTCAAGCTCGAGGACTCCTTGGATTGAACAAAATGGAGTTTCAAAAATGAAATATGGTATTTATAATGGTTTTTAGTGATAAAAATCACTATTTTTATAGAGATTTCTTTTGAAAATTTGACATGTGCTTCTTGGATCTCCCTAAATGCTCCTTCTTCTTGTGTGTCCACTTCCTTGATGCGCTTCCATGCTTGTCCTTGACCTTGAGCTTCAACAAGGTTTTGGAAGTATGACTAGTAGAATTGTATGAATCCTTGTAGAGTTTGGAGAATTCTAACTCCTCACCCAAATCGTCTTCTATGTCTATGCACGTCCATACACGCTCTTCTATGGATCTAGGATCTTTCAAGTACACATATGATCTTAACTTGGTGCTTAGTAAGCCATCTAAAAACAAGGCCACTTGTTTGGCTGGTGTGGGTAACTCTAGAATAGGGCATCTTTCTAGGTACTGTCTGAACCATCTTCCTGCAAGTCGCATTGTTTCTTGGGGTGTTTGCTTAAAGCTGTGGATCAAAGATGATGTGTTATGCCTGATGCCACTCTTGGAAATTTCCACAATGAATTCTTCTAGCAGTTGACCTATGTTTCGGTAATTATGGTTGTTCAAAGGCTGAAACCAAGCTAATGCAGTACCCTTGAGAGTCAAACCAAATGCCTCAAACTGGGTGAACAAATCCTCAACATGTTCATCTCTTAACACTTGTTTGAACTCGACCACATGATCATAAGGATCTCTTGACCTGTCAAAGTAGTTCTTCATTGCCTTAACCACTTGAGAGTGTTTAAGGGTTCCTGGATGTATCGGGGTCTAGACAATGGAAAATCATGTTCATCTCTTTGATGCCTATGTGCTCAATGTCTCTCTCTTTCAAGTCTTTCTTCCTCATGTCCCGATCTGTCTTTGCCCACCGTGTGTGCAAAACTTACCTCAGGTCTCTCTCTTGTGTGTTCTTGTTGTGCCTCATGAGCTTGGGATGATCCTACTCCTTGGAGGCCATGGGTGACCTTGGATCTTTGTGGAGGGAAAATTAATTCACCTTTCCAAGTGTATGCATGCCTCTTGTGCTTTGATACCACAAATACTCTCTCCGATGTGTTGTCTAAATAGACCACTTTTCCAGGGGTATCAGGATCTTTAAAGTCATATATCATCACATTTCTTGCTCTACGAGGTTGATCAATCTTAAACCTGTAAAAAGCTTCATCTGTTCCCCTATTCCAAAACCAATTCTACACTTGTGTTATCCTAGGGAATCTATTCTGGTGTGAGTATTTTGGTTAAGACTGATTTGCCTCTAGGGATCTTGGGTTCTCGCCCTAGGTCTCTTTTCTCTAGATCTCCTATCTCGTTCTCCAGAATGATATTTACAAACTTTGTCCTGTCCGGTAAGCTCGTAACCACATACATGGTTCCTTGCTTATCAATATATGAACCATCTTCAAACTTAACCACTGGGTGTTCAAGACCAAAGGGTTGATCGAGATTTTTGAGTTGGACAACTGATCGCCTCATACCATCTTCATAGATGCGTGCACCTAATTGGTTGGTCCTGATATGCTCCAATTGTGTCTTATAGGGACCTTCTGGTGTCTGTAAATAGGCAATGCCTGAGTTATCTGTAGGTCTTTGCATGCTAAAAGACATTTCAAAAAATCACTTGTGTCCAAACTTAGCAAGTAGGGATAACCACTAAGTTGTTGTGCCCACTACCTAGCTGTATGGTTAACACCAGCCTCAGAAGATCTAATGCTTTTTCTATCCTTGCCTAAGCATCTACAAGATCTGAGGTTCATATGCCTTGGTTATGAGTGAAAAATTTCCCCTTTATATTGCTCAAAATCCTTTCGATCCCCCTTGGCTTTCCAATCCCACTTGAGGATCAACTTCAAATTAGGCTATCTAAAAATCAGTGCATTATTCTTACAAAAAAACAGTTGAGACGAAGTGGGATTTGAAACAAGCTTTCCAACAAACTATAGAGCTAAAAAAATCGACTTTTGATGAAAATGTTATGTCAAATTAGGCTCCTGGGGGTCAAAACAAGGAAACAAGATGTTATGAGAAAATCACGATTTTGAGTTAAAATCACGATCTTGAGATAGCTTGGAAATCATGATTTTCACTGAGAATTGCGATCTTGAACAATTCCAAAAAAATGCGATCTTGAGAAATCTCAAAAAAATTGCGATCCTAACAGAGAATCATGAAAAATGCGATTTTGAGTGAGAATCATGAAAAATGCGATTTTGAATGAGAATCGTGAAAAAAGGTATTTTGAGTGAGAATCGTGAAAAACACGATCCTGACAGAGAATCGTGTTTTTTGTGAAAATCCCAATTTTGAGAATGATGTGAAAATCACAATTTTGACTGAAAATCAGATTTTCTTAAAATCGTGTTTTTAACCTAAAAATCATGATTTTGAGTGAAAATTGTGTTTTCTCAAATACCTGAAAATCGCGATTTTGATTAAAAATCATGTTTTTGCTTAGGATCGTGTTTTTGAACTGAAAATCACGATTTTGATTGAAAATCGTTTTTTTCCTTAGGATCGTGTTTTTGAACTGAAAATCACGATTTTGATTGAAAGTTGTGTTTTTTTTTTTGAGAATCGCTGAGAAATCACGCTTCTGAGTATGACCAGAGAATCGTCTTTTTGAGAAATTCAGAGAATCATGACTTTGAGCACAACCAGAGAATCACGATTTTGAGCATAACCAGAGAATCGCGATTCTGAGAATGACCACAAAATCGTGTTCTTTTTGAGGATTCTTTTAGGAGGGAAATTCCAAAAGTAAGAAAATCACGATTTTCAAAAATTTTGATTTTTTCACAAAGTCGCGATTTTCACCATAGAATCGCGATTTTTTGAGATTTTTGGTAGGAACTTCGAATTTCGACACCGAGGTCTACATGTCAAGCATAGGGTCATGATCATAAAAATTTGCACACAAGCACCTTGCCTCTCTCTCTATCTATCTCTCTCTCTCTCCTTCTTGCATACCCACGAATGAAAAATGAGGTGAAAATGTGGAAAATCTAGTGAAAAACAAAAAATGTCTATGAGGATGAAGATGGAAAAAGATGGAGATGGTGACGACGATGAAGATGGAGAAGAAAAATCAGAAAAATAACAGAAAATGACTAGTTTTTACGTTCCAACGTCGCAAATCTATGATCTTACCATCACAATGCTCATCCTTGAAGCTCTCTCCCCGGCAACGATGCCAGAATTTGGTGTAGCTCAAGCGTAAGCACCACCTCCTTTACTTGTCAATCCACTAAGACATGAGGACTAGTATGAAGACCATGAGCGAGTGAAGGCACAAGTGCATGAGGGAAAGCACACAAGCATGCACACACATACACACACACACACGATAAGAGCAAAGAGAGGAACAATGGAAAGCTTCAACTACAAAAGAGTTCTCTTACAAAAGCTCAAATCTACAACAAGATAATCCTCTAACAAGCTAACTCCAAAAATGAGATCTCTAGCTCCATTTATAGTTTTTTTTACTAGTTTTGGCTCTACCCAGACCTATTGTCCGGTCTAGTTAAAAATTAGGTTCCAGGGCTTATTTGAGGGCTCAAACGGAGTCTAAAAATTATGAAGATTGGTAGGATGATACTTCTAATAATCCTCAAGCTCAAGGACTCCTTGGCTTGAACAAAATGGAGTTACAAAAATATGAAATGATATTTACAAAGGCTTTTAGTGATGAAAATCACTATTTTTATAGGATTTTCTTTTGTTGACATGTACTTCTTGGAGCTCCCTACTTGCTCCTCTTCTTGCGTGTCCACTTCTTTGAAACATTCATTTGCCTTGTGCTTCCTTGTGCTTGAACTTGAGTGCCAACACTTACTGACATGCTCTTTTTCTCTCGTGTATGCAACTCATTCTTGAGTTGCTATTTGTGTGCCTTTTGTTGGAGGAGATGGCATATAATCACAAGAGATGAATTGGTGTAGCTAAAACCTACTTCACATGTGCTACAAGTGATGGCTGGAGAGTGTTGTGGGCCCCTTTAGCTAGCTAACAAGCATAAATAATCACATATGTTGATTGGAAGATGATCCACTAATGGTAGGATCAAAACAGATAGGTAGGAATATAATCCAATGTCCAAAAGTTGCTATTTTGGTTGATACACCTATTCAGTGTTTTGAACTATTGTCTGAGTACAATAGCAATTGACTAAATTCCTTTTGGGGAACTCTAATTAGCTTGACAAGCTACAAATCATGAGTGATATCATAAAAAATGATGGACTATATACAAAGAAATGTGTTTATCAAATCAACCAAGCATCCCGACATTTTCGGGCCTTGACAATCACAAAACAGTGTTCAAAGATGGAATAATATCTGATGATTGAAAGAGGCATTGGTAATAAAACTTTGTAGGATTACAATAGACACTATGCTGAATCTATCATGCTTTAAATCACGAGAAATGATCCACTATACATTGAGAACAAGCTCTAACAAATTCACTCTTCTAATGGAGTTATGATAGAGAGATGAGAATAAGAAGTAATGATCATGTATGTATTAAATCATGTAAAAGTACAATGTCATTGGCGATCAACTATTGCTCAACGAGTGAGAAGTGAGTGAGCTATGAGGTGAGCTCCTCTTCTCAAAGAAAGTACATCAAAATGATCTCCAAATGCCGAGATGGATGCGGGCCTTTCATATCCTCTTTTTATAGTTTTTGTTGGAGCCAAAGGATTTGAATTCAAATTCAAATCTCTACCTAAAAGTGAATGCTAAAGTATAGGACTGATTATCTCTTGAATCAGCTACCAAATGATAGGAGATTTTATGCTTCCTAACTCCTTGTGAGTATATTTCACTTTTACAAAAGTAATTGTGAAGCAAAGTTACAAGAGGTTGAACATATGAAGCCTTCCAAGTATTATGCCAATACATCAAGATTATGTGAGGTGATCAAGTATGTGGGCTTGGGCTTAATTGCACCAACATCTCCCCCTCAAGCCTAACATTCTTGGTCTTCATTGCTCCTTGATTTCCTGCAAACCAATCATCAATTTGAACCTGTTCATCTTTGTTCCATCCAATGCTTTGGTAAGTATATCTGCACATTGTAAATGGATTGATATATAGGATAATTGGATATTCTTGCTAAGCAATTTCTCCCTTACATAATGATAGTGCACTTCAATGTGCTTAGTCCTTGCATGGTATATAGGATTAGCATCCAAATGAAGTGAACTAGTGTTATTTCCAAAGATAATTGGAGTGTAGGAATGTATCTCCAAATCTGCATATAATTGCTTAAGCCACATAACTTCTTGAGTTTCATTTGCCAAACCTCTATATTCTGCTTTTGTGGAAGATAAGGTGATAGTTGGTTGCTTCTTGGATGACCAAGATATGGGTTTTGAGCCTGCACAAGATAGGTACCCTGAAGTGCTTCTCCTATCATCCTTCCAGCCAACCCAATCTGCATCCGAATACATCTAGATATCTATTTCAAAAGTGAAGGGATAGAACAATCCCTCATTCATTGTACCCTTTAGATACATAAGCACCCTCTTTGCAGCTTCCATATGAGGCTTCCTTGGTACATGCATAAACTGACTCAATGTACTTACTGCATAGGCAATGTCTACTCTTGTTAAAGTAGCATAATTAAGACTACCCACAAGTTGTTGATAACTTGTAACATCTTCAAGTAGTTCACCTTCATGTGAAATTAGCTTATGGTTGGGCTCCATAGGGATACCTACAACTTTAGTGTTCTCCATCTTAAACTTTACCAACATATCATGTATGTAATTCCTTTGTGTGATGAATATACTTGGATTTGTATACACAAGTTCTAAGCCAAGGAAGTAGGTCAATAACCCTACATCACTGATTTTGAATTCCTTCATTAATTGAGTCTTTACCTGCTTGATACCGTCAGAATCATTCCCTGTAATTATGATATTATCTACATAGACACATAAGTAAATGACTTCTGATTTGTTCTTCTTAACAAATAAAGAAGAGTATGCCTTGCTTGCTACAAAGCCTTGGTCCTGCAAATAGGTAACAAACCTATGGTTCCAAGCTCTAGGAGCTTGCTTGAGACCATAGAGTGCTTTTCTAAGCTTGCATACATAACCTATTTTTTCTTCATCTTCAAAACCTAGTAGTTGTGCCAGGTTTTGAGGTAGTTGTGCCATATACACTTCCTCTGATATCCAACCATTTAAGAATTCATTCTTGACATCTAACTGATATAAATTGCAATTTTTAGAAGCAGTAAGACTTACCAATACCCTGATTGTTGGCATCTTTGCCACAGGTGAAAATGTTTCTTCATAGTCTACTCCATGTGTTTGGGCGAATTTCTTTGCCACTAACCTTGCCTTGTACATGTTTATAGAACCATCAGAGTTCTTTTTAATTTTGTATATCCATCTTGAAACAATTACCTTCATATCTGGCTTTTTGGGAACTAGATCCCAAGTATGGTTTTCTTGCAATGCTTCCACTTCTTCCTGCATTGCTTCTCTCCACTCTTTCTTCTTCCTAGCCTCTTCAAATGAACAAGGCTCTTTTACCATAGATTCTTTAGTGATGTACACAGAGTGTTTTGTGACTAAAGATGTATCATATACATACCTTATGGGCTTCATACTTTCTCTTTGTAATCTCCTCAAAGCTTGATTGGAAGACTCGGGTAGATCTTCTAATTGCTTGAATTTGGGCTTGCCTCTTGACTCCCAAGATTTGAAATCACTCTGCTCTTCATCCTTTGATTTGGTGTCTTCTGCTAAGTGTTGATCTTCTTGAGTGAGAGTTGGAAAATCATTTTCCAAATCATATGGTAACTTGACTTTCCTGCAATCATTTTCAAACCATGAATTATTCTCATCAAATACTACATCCCTACTAACTAAGAATGCCTTGTTAGTGGGATTGTATAGTCTATATCCCGTTTGATTCTGATCATACCCAATAAATATACATTTTTCAGCTTTAGGGTCAAGCTTCCCTCTCATTTCTGATGGGATGTGTGCATAGGCAATGCATCCAAATATTTTGCAATGATTCAATGAAGGTCTCCTGCCATTCCATGCTTCATATGGTGTCATACCATCCAATGATTTGGATGGAAGCCTATTGACCAAGTAGGTGGCTATGGATACAATCTCTGCCCATAAATAATTAGGTAATTTTTTCTCATTTAACATAGAACTAGCTGCTTCAACAATTAACATGTTCCTTCTCTCTACCACTCCATTCAATTTTGGATTAAACCTGGTTGTTACTTCCCCCTTTATGCCTCTGTCTTGTAGAAATAGATCAAACTCATGTGAAAAGTACTCACCACCTCCATCACACCTGATTCTCTTCAAGCTCCTTCTTGTTTGGTTTTCAACTAGTGCCAGATACTTCTTGAAACATGTAAATACCTCATCCTTATGCTTCATGAAATAGAGAATTATCCACCTACTATAATCATCAATAAATGACACATAGTACCTTGGACCTGAGATGGATGGATCTCTGCTAGGACTGCACACATCAGTGTGTACAAACTCCAAATAGTCTTCATGGATGTATCCTTTCTCGTTGAATGGTTTCCTATGAGCTTTGCCGAATCGGAAAGCTCCACATTTGTATATCATGTGCTGCTTGATCACATTGGGAAAGCCAAGCACACTTTGATCCCTGCAAATTTGCTTCAGAGTTCTTTCTCCTATGTGCCCTCGCATTTTGTGCCATATTTCCAACTCAGATAAGGTTTGATCTCTATAACTAAATAGTGCTATGTTCCTTGTGTCTTCAATTTCAAATGTAAACAATCTACCTAACTCCTCACCTTTGGAAATCCTTTTGAAACCTTTTTGGAGGTCTTCCACATATGCACCATGCTTAGTGAACTTGACCTCTAGACCTTTCTCTACAATCTACCCAACACTAATTAGGTTTTTCGTTATAGTAGGCACATACAAAACTTTGCTCAAAAGGTTCATACTACCATCAGAAGTTTTGACATTTCGAATTTTCTTGACTGTGTTTAGTGTCATCACCGGTTTGTACTTCATGCTTCCCCTTGGGTTCTTCAAGATCAGATAATAGAGCTACATTTCTTGCCACATGATTGAAACAACCTGAATCAATGTAGAAAAGATGCTCATCATCTTTACGTTGCTTGGATGTCATGTTCATGATGAGTAGAGAGTCTTCTTGATCTTCAACATAGTTTTTGAAGTCCCTTCTTCCTCTAAAGTTTCCTTGATAATTGTTGTTTTTGTAGCATTGATTGTAGTTATGGTTGTAGTTGCCTCCACCATTGTTGTATATGCCTCTAGATTTCCATAGATTCCTCTATGAAAGCCTCTTCCCCTTTGGTTCCTTGTATTTTTTGTAGCATTCTTCTATAGTGTGGTTGTTGAGACCACAAATGTTGCATGGTGAATTGTTGTAGGGTCTCCCCCTACCTTGCTTTCCTCCTCTACCCCTTCCTCTAGCACCTCTTCATCTTCTTGCATAATTAGCTTGAGAGGTACTAGCCTCTTCTTCGTGTTTCTTAATTTTACCTTCATCCTTAGCTTTATTCTTAACCGTATAAAGGGCTGAAGATTGGTTACCTCTTGAGTTGTCACCATTTTTGTTGAGCTTTGTCTCAAGGGTGAAGAGTTTCCCCATCAAGGTGTTGAGATCAGGTATCTGCATATCCATGTAGAGGTCCATTGTTGTGGTGAAGGGCTCCCACTTGTCATCAGCCTTAATTCCACTGATGATCTGCCTCACTATGTGCTCTTCCTCTATCTCTTCTCCAATGCTTGCAAGCTAGTGAGCTACATCTTTCATTTTGGTTACATATCAGCCACTCCTTGCTTTGGTTGTTTCTTGATGGTTGTGAATTCCATCCACAACTTATTCTTCCTAGCTCTTGTGTTTGAGGAGAAACATGATGAAAGCACTTCCCAAGTCTCTTGGGAGGTCTTGCAATTTCTAACATGTGGTAATAAAAAATTAGAGATTGAGTTTAGTAAGTAAGACTTGGCAAGAGCATCCTTTGCACACCATGTGGTCAACCTTTCTTGCTCTTCCCTTGTTGGTTGATGCTTGCTCCTGAAAATTGCCATGTCTTCATCTCTTGAGATGTATCCATATAAGCTTCTCCCTTGAAGGTATGCTTTCATCCTTAGTGACCATGCTAAGTAGTTGTTCCTGTCCAATTTGTCAATGAAGGAGGGAAATTCATCTGCCATCTTGATTGTGCTTGCTCTGATACCACTGTTGGAGGAGATGGTGGATAATCACAAGAGATGAATTGGGGTAGCTAAAACCTGCCTCACACTTGCTACAAGTGATGGCTAGAGAGTGTTGTGGGCCTCTTTAGCTAGCTAATAAGCATAAATAATCACATATGTTGATTGAAAGATGACCCACTAATGGTAGGATCAAAACAGATAGGTAGGAATATAATCCAAGGTCCAAAACTTGCTATTTTGGTTGATATACCTATTTGGTGTTTTGAACTATTCTGAGTACAACAACAATTGACTAAATTCCTTTTGAGGAACTCTAATTAGCTTAAGAAGCTACCAATCATGAGTGATATATGCAGAGAGATGTTTTTAGCAAATCAACCAAGCATCCCAACATTTACGAGCCTTGACAGTCATAGACCAGTGAGCAAAGATGGATTAATATTTGATGATTGCAAGAGGCATTGATAATGAAACTTTGTAGGATTAAAATAGACACTATGCTGAATCTATAATGCTTTAAATAACAAGAAACGATCCACTATACAGTGAGAACAAGCTCTGACAAAATCACTGTTTTGATGGAGTTATGATAGATAGATGAGAATAAGAAGTAATGATCAAAGTACAATGTCATTGGCAATCAACTATTGCTCAATGAGTGAGAAGTGAGTGAGCTATCAGGTGAGATCCTCTTCTTAAAGAAAGTACATCAAAATGATCTCCAAATCTCGAGATGGACGTGGGCCTTTCATATCCTCTTTTTATAGTTTTTGTTGGAGCCAAAGGATTTGAATTCAAGTTCAAATATCTACCTAAAAGTGAATGCTAAAGTATAGGACTGATTGTCTCTTGACTCAACTACCAAATGATACGAGATTTTGTGCTTCCTAACTCCTCGTGAGTATATTTCACTTTTACAAAAGTAATTGTGAAGCAAAGTTACAAGAGGTTGAACATATGAAGTCTTCCATGTATAATGCCAATACATCAAGCTTATGTGAGGTGATCAAGTATGTAGGCTTGGGCTTAATTACACCAAAACCTTTGTATTGGTCTCATACAATGTGAACAAAGTATTCCAAACCTCTCTCAAAGTTTTGGCATCCTATATGTTCCCAATCATGCTATGTGGTATGCTAACAAATAGTCAATACATTATCTTCCATGCTCCTTAATGCGACTCTTCATGTGCTCTTAACTGGTCCAAAGTCCATTTCCTTTGTAGTAATTGTGGAGGGTTTTCATTGTGTCCTTCCATGTACTTCCTCTAGCCCTTTCCTATCAGGAAATTTGTCATTCTTAATCTCCAAGCATGAAATTTGTTCTTTTCCAAATTATCACCCATAAGTTGACTCATTCCATCAGCATTGTCCATTTATGCAATAATTGACAATACTTCAAAAATACTAGAAGCAATGCCTTTGCTTGAAAACTCTCACACTGTGAAGTGATAGTTCGATCTCAATAAAACACAATTTTCATGTATCTGCAATAGTACATGGAATTGTTTGAAATTTTTTATCTTGAATATTTGGGAGATGCCAAATAGAATGCAAGTCAGAATTTTACGAACTCACTTATTTTTTCCATGGGCCGCACCTTCCGAGCTTGAAACAGAGGTTGAAATGGCATTGAAACTCCAATTTGAGCAAAAGAAGTGATCTTAAAGGGATAAATCTCAAAAATATTTTGATGCCTTCTACCTTCACACCAAATTTTGTAGCATGTGAAGGCCACATTCTCCATGCCTTCTCAGGGTCTCTTCATTGTTGGCCTTCTTCATGAGCTCTCTATAGCCACACTAACTCTAGTAGCATGTCAAGAGAAAGGAGATAAGGAAGAGAGCTCTCACACACAAAGAGAGATCACACACAGATTGAGGCAAGGAAGATGATCTTGTTCTACTTCTTCTATTACATGAAGAGAATATACAATAGTCACCTAATAGAACAATACAACCAGCCAATATATAAACAACAATACATAAAGAAATTTTTAATGTCCTTGAGTGGAAGATTTGGAAAGAAAAAAATGTGCCATCAATTTGAGTTGATAAATCTGATAAAGCTCACTAAAATGATCATTTAGGTATATTAGCGTAATCATTATACTTGTCAGAGAAATGAAAAGTGGTATGTGTCATCCTCAATCATCACATGTTGAGCTTGATGTCCCAACGGGATTGAGAAGGACAAGCACATCATCTATGAAAAACTTCTTCATTGTCTTACTTCCTTAGGAGCAAAAAAAGAACTAGAATTTAGAATGCTTATCGATAGAGGAGCAACAGGTAATGCAATCAAAGGATCTCATGTTCAACCACTCCGTGCACTCATCAAACCACATCACGCATATCTCGTATGTCTTTGGGGGTCCCAAAAACTAGTGCCCATGCTTAACCACAATCCCAATGTACATCAAGAACATATCTATGCAAGTACCTTTCTTCGTGTGTGATGATAATGATCTTATCAACGAAGTGGTTGTAGGTTATAGATGGCTTTTCAATCACTCCATTCGCTTTAAATTTTCAAACAATTCCTTGAGCATGAAAATGAATTACTTGAATTATGTAGTGCAACTATTTGACTCTTACATCATTAGGGTAGATTCTCACACACTAGAAGTATGTGTACACTTTAGTTCTCTGAAATCTACTTATGAGGAGAAAGAGTTTTTCTACCCAAAAATAAAAGTAGACAATATATCTATTAGAAAAAAACTCTATTGACCATATAATCCAAAATAGATTTGCGTTGTGTGATTATACATATCAATAAATTTATACATCATGGAGTATCACCAATCATATACTTTGGTTTTGAGTTAAAAAAAAATCCTTTTGGACTCACCCAACACCCACAAGATGACGTCCTAACCATTTTTACATACATGAGTTTAGGTATCTGGATCAATCTTTACAACCCATCTAAAAGAATGAAGGAAATGTACTAAATTATCCAATGGGGGTAGGTGAACAACCTCATTTCACACATCGTGGTCTACCCATATTTGTGAACAATGTTAGGCTCTGACGAAAACACCTCTTTTGAGTGGGTGGGTTCGTTTGCTCTCAGCATACTTCACGAGGATGATGATATGCACGAAGGTTCATGCTTCAAGCTGTCGCCCAGCCGCGTGGGATTCACCATTTCTCTCTTCTCTCTCATTTCCCATAATGGGTAAATATTCTAAGCATCCCATATGAGTGCCACTTGGCACTCATGTGAGTATCATACTCATAATGTATAAGAGGAGGTTATCACCTCTAAGCCATTACTCCAAAATGATACTCCATATGACATTTCCTTCCCCTTAGTTCCATTTTTGTCCTCAATTATGGTGTTGGAAGGTCTGATAGAAAGAGAGAAATAATAGAACCACCACTCCCACTATATCCCCATGTACCTTATGTACATGGTCATATCTCCGTGTTGTTTCCCCATATCCTTCCCCTTAAGAAAACTCTTGGGAAGGTAATCTAAAATTGGGAAACCGTCTCTGAATGGTGCGAACCTACTCCCATGTGGCACTATCTTCTAAACTATCTTTCCACTTTACTAGACACTCTTTATATAAGTGACTTCTAGTCTGTTTTTCTTGAGTGCATAGTATGCTCTCAGGCTCATGTGGAATAGATTGAACAGAAATAGGCTCTACTACCTCACTATCTGGAATGAGGTTGTCAGTTTCATCCAACCTTTCTTAAGCTAGCTAACATGAAAAACTGGATGGATTTGACTATTCTCTGGAAGTTCGAGCTGGTAAGCCATCTTTCCTATTCTCTTAAGTATTTGGAAAGGTCCATAATACCTGGGAGATAGTTTTGGAAAGGGTCCCGTCTTCATGGTTTCAGACCTAGATGGAACTCTAAGATAGAACTCCTCTCCTACCTCAAAGTTGATATCTCTCCTTTGAGGGCCAGCATAGGCTCTAGCCCTATCCTGAGCTCTCCTAAGGCTGTCCTTAGCAAGCCTAAGCATATCGTTCATTTCTTCCAAGAAGTCCTTTGCAGCTTGAACCTTCTCATTCTGCAAGCCTACTGCATAAGGAGCTCTTGGCTGAAACCCATACATAAGCATAAATGGACTATGCCCGATGGAAGAGTGCTTGGCACTATTATATGCAAACTCTACTATAGGTAAGTAATCTTCCCAAAAGTTTGCCTTTCATTCACATATGCTTCAAGCATATCCTCTAGGATTTGGTTAACTCTTTCTGTTTGCCCATCTGATTGTGGATGCTCGGCCATACTCATGCTAAGTTTTGTATCCAACCTTTTGAAAATCGCTCTCCAAAAGTGGCTAGTAAACTTCCTATCCCGATCAGAAACTATGTCTAAGGGAAGACCATATAACCGGTATAGGTTCTCTATAAAGAGTCTAGCCAACTCTGGTGTCTTCACTGTAGTACGTGTCAGAATAAACCTAGCCATTTTGGTTAACCTATCCACAATTACCCAGACCGAGTTGTGGCATCTCTGTGTCTTAGGTAATCCGACTATAAAGTCCATGGAGATACTCTCCCACTTCCCATTGGGAATATCCAATGGGTGGAGTAGTCCTCCAATCCTCAATCTCTCAGCTTTGTTGACCTGGCATTTAGTGCACTTAAGCACATACTCTAGGACGTCCTTATGAAGTCCACGCCAATAAATCTACCTCTTAACAAGATCATACATCTTGGTAACTCCTGGGTGTCCCGCACTAGGTGTGTAATGAAACTCATACAAAATAGGTGGTCTCATCTCAGAATCTCTAAGGATACACACCTTTCCTTTATATAACAAATATCCATCATGGACATTGTAATTTTTCCACTTGAATCCTTCTTGAGTACCCGTCGATACTCCATCCTCACTGGAAACCCGTATATCACGATCCCCATTCTCTATGGCTTCCCAAATCTCGAAATATGCAGGATCAAGCCTACATTTCCCTCTAGTGGACTCAAGTAGCTCACTAGTGATCTGAGTAAAGCTCAGTCCATTGAGCATAGTCATGCGGCTAAGTGAATCAGCCACTACATTAAACTTTCCCTTCCTATACCTAAGCTCATAATCAAACTCCTGAAGGGTCTCTGCCCATCGGGCCTTATGACCTTTAAGATCTGTTTGATTAGAGAGCCACTTGATGCTCTCTTGATCAAACACTATCGTGACTTTGGCACCATATAAATAATGATGCCACTTCTTCAAAGCATGGACAATTGCATACAACTCCTTCTCATAGATGGAGTAATTCTTCTGAGCTGGTTCTAGTTTCTTACTTTCAAAAGCTACTGGTCGACCATCCTGAACTAGAACCGCTCCTATAGCAAAATCACTTGTGTTAGTCTCAACCACAAATGGTTTGTTGGGATCTGCTATATGTAAAAGTGGAGTTGTAGCAATTGCTACTTTCAACTTTTCCATACTTTGCTTCTGTTCATCTCCCCAATGAAAGTCTTTCCCTCGGAACAACAATTTTGGCATAATTCTTAATGAACCTTCGATGGAAACCTGATAAACCTAGGAAGATCTACAGCTCTTCCAAGTTCCTTGGATGTGGCCATTCCATAATAGCCCTTACTTTTTCAGGATCCATCTGGATTTCATCTTGGGAGACTATATGCCCAAGGTATCTAACCTTTGTTTTGAAAAATTCACACTTTGACTCCTTAGCAAATAGTGAATTTTCCCTTAGCACTTGAAATACCTTTCTTAAGTGTTTTAAGTGCTCTTCTTTTGATGCACTATAAATCAGAATGTCATCCAAAAAGTCTACTACAAAGTGTCCTAGATAAGGTCGTAAGACGCTATTCATGAGCTTCATGAAAGTGACACGAGCATTGGTGAGACCTTGGTGAGACCAAAAGGCATCACCAAAAACTCATAGTGCCCATATCTACCTAAATGCAGTCTTAGGGACATCCTTTGCCCTAATCCTGATCTGATGATATCCTGATCTAAGGTCAAGCTTGGTAAAATACCTAGCTTGATGTAACTGATCAAATTGATCTTCCAATCTAGGCATTAGAAACCTATTTTTGATAGTTACCTTATTAAGTGCTCTATAGTCTATACATAGTCTCATAGAGCTATCTTTCTTTTTAACTAGGAGCATTGGTGATGCACAAGGTGAGTTACTAGGTTTAATGAAGCCCTTATCTAAATAATCCTGCAGTTGCCTCTCAACCTCCTCATGCTGAGAAACACTAAGCCTATAAGGTGGCTTACAAATAGGGTTAGTTTTTAGTAACAACCTCAATGGCATGGTCAATGTCCCCCCTCTCAGGTGGTAGCCCTCTAGGTAAGTCAGTGGGAAAAACATCTCTATACTCAAACATAAGATCCTTAAAACTTTTAACCACATACTCTTGCAAAAAAGAATAGTAGAAAGTCTTGTCCATATTTACATTCCTATCATGAAATATACATCAGATGAGTTGTCTGTTCAATGCTCAATATCATGACTATACAATAAAAACATCTCCTGTACATGTTGAGAATAACAAAGAATATACAACTCTACTGATGAAATGAGAGGTGCACTAGGTACATCTCTCTCTCTCTCTCTCTCTCTCTCTCTCTCTCTCTCTCTCTCTCTCTCTCTCTCTCTCTCTCTCTCTCTCTCTCTCTCTCTCTCTCTCTCTCTCTCTCTCTCTCTCTCTCTCTCTCTCTCTCTCTCTCTCTCTCTCTCTCTCTCTCTCTCTCTCTCTCTCTCTCTCTCTCTCTCTCTCTCTCTCTCTCTCTCTCTCTCTCTCTCTCTCTCTCTCTCTCTCTCTCTCTCTCTCTCACTCTCTCTCTCTCTCTCTCTCTCCCCCTGGATACAAACTTTACTTCCATTCTTTTCAAATTCAAGTGTGTTGTTTTGATAGCTGCGTTTAAGTGTGTATCCCAACCCCGATAGCCACTCTCTTCCTAACACAAGGTATGTCCTCTCCATATTCATAATTTGGAAGTCCATATAATCTGTATAGTCCTGCATCTTCACTTCCAAATTGGATACCGTAGTATCCCATATCCTCTTATCTTGCCCTTGCATCATAGATACTATGTATTTATGTGCACTAGGCTACTGGGAAATCTTTAATTTCTTCAACAAAGAATAATTTATAAAGTTATGAGTGGCAGAGTCATCTATCATGACCCGCACCCTGGTCCGTACACACTACCATGCAATTTAACTAGGTCATGTGGTCCAAACTACACTGACCACAATGACTGAGTCAAACAACAGGTGTGCTCTATATCCTCGTGCATCACCTCCACTCCCTTGCAACTAGAGTTGCCATGAATAGGAAGGGTCTTGTTGTATAATTCATGGGTCAAGCATATGGATTCTAAAGATTAGAATATGATGTATGTTTGCTTTGGTCTAGCCCTTGAATTTCCCTTAGAACATGCCTTGAACCTTTGGGTGAAACCCTTGGTTTTAACCCTTGAGGTATTTATTCATATGAGCTCCCAATTGAATGGTTGGAACCTTAGGCTTGATTAATCCTAAGGTGTGGGAACCTTAGTCTTGGGAGAAGCTTCTCTAGGAGCCACCTTGTGTGTACATGAGAGAAGAATCCTCATTTGATTTAGAAGGCATGTGATAGACCTTGGGAAATTAGAAGGCATGTGATCACCCTTGGGAAAGTGTCCACATGAGGGACACTTGGCTGGACTCAAAGACATGCACCCCCTTGGGCTAGAGGTATATATATGGGTGAAGTTGGATGGGTGGATACGTGCTCTCTCTTACTTGAGATGGTCTTGCTAGGTAGTTAGTCCTTAGTAGTTGTATTTCACAACATTGGTATGAGAGCCAAGGTTTATAGTCTCACTAGGACATTGATTCTGTGCGCTCGCGAGAACTCTCTCTTTAAGAGCGCATTCAAAGTCCTTCTTAAGGGTGCATTCGGGAGGCTTTACGTGTGCAAAAGTCAGGCCATGTGACTCCCCCCATGGAGCAGAGGGCTGAAGGGCTGAAGTTACACCCAACAAGGTTCGCATGCTCACGGATGGCCAACTTTATGGACTAGATGCCCAAGACGCCATGTGCATTCTTCAGGTATGAACAGGAAGCAAGCGCTCACTCACGAATGCTCCTGTCATTCGAGTGACAATACTCTTCAAATGCTCGTTTACTTATAGTGCTTTTTTGCGTGCATTACTTTCTATGTGGGATTAATACTCCCAGCCTCATGCATCGCGCGGATCTTCAGGAATGTTTTCTGTGCATACATATAGAATATGCAAGGCTTTTCTCCCTCTCATGATATAATAGAAGTATGGCTCGCGAAGAAACAATGTATTCTCTTCTTGGCTTAAATTGTTGATATGAGAGTATATTCATTAAGCTTTGATATGATCTCTACCCTTGCAAAGAAATCCAAGAACATGCACTCCTTCGTAATAATGGAAGATAGAATAGAACGATTTTTCACCACCATTGATAAAACAAGAAGTATGGATTTTGAGCATAAGAAGCAAACCTCTCTTGCATTCTTCGATATTCAAGTTATTCTCTTTACACCTAGTCAGATAGCCATATGTATGAGATATTTCAACAAAATCTTGTATGCATTCTATGTGTGAAGAGAACATGAAGTGGAAAGGATGGAATTTATCTTCCTAGAAACATGGCTATAATTATTATAGGATATGTAGTATATACTAATATGCATTGAATTCATCTTATAAATGATGTGGAATTCATTGAATAGACAAGCATAGTGGAGCTTCATATATTATTGCAACTATGCCTTTAAGCATCCTTACAGTTTTTGTAAGGTTGAATACATTGTTGGGCGCCCAAGTAAATATGAGGATGCCTCAAAAAATAAGATTAGAGATTGAAATGTCACGATGACTCAAGCCTGCAACTTCAAGAACAAAGTGCTCAAAAGAATGTGCCTCTTCATGCAAGGATTCAGAGATGGACGAAGCTATGATGGAGGTTAGTACAACTTCCAATTTGTTCATCTATTTTCTTTGTTTGGCATAATAAAGGAATGCATGAAAGAATGCATTTCTAATGAATGAAGTGAAACACTTATGTACATTGAATGGTGCATAAAATTATTCACTTACATGGTGCATTAGAGGCATAATTGAATAGAAATATGTTTTTCATTAGCATAAAATATATTGAGCATCTAAAAGATTGTTATAAAATGGACATATAATGTTCATTATAGCATGACATGAACATGAATGGAAAACACAAGCATGTATTCATGCATTAAATGGAGTTCTAAATGTTAATTCCATGCATGCTTTAAAGAGGGGTTCAATTTTCGGACCTTACGCATGCTAAACATCTTCAAGAAAAGATGTAAATGTTTTGGCATACACTATGATGCATGAATTGAATCACATATGCATGGGTTAATGGGGCATGAGAGAGAAATCAAGTATTATAAGTTTAAGGTTTAAGACAGAAAAATGACTTTTTCATATGAAGTAAAAAGCATAAAGTTTAATGGTGTGTTGAGATGATGCACATTAACTTTTGTGTTTTTTATATGTTGGCTTAATTCAAAAGCCAACAAAATTTAACTTAGGAAGAGGAACTTCAAACTTTGAGTCCTACTTATGGACCCCCAAGTTCCATAATACCCATGGCATGCCTGATCAGCAAGACCAATCGGTTAAGCTTCAAATCCAACAAGTTTCTCTTCTTATTAAACCATAAATGGTAGTAATAAGAACTTGGATTGAAAAATCCAAAGGAGAAACTAGAAGCTTATATGAGACTCTACACACATGGGATAATTTTTCATTGTGAACGATGTTAAGAAGTTCAGAGGAACTTTAACATCTGATCATTGAGGACAATGATCACACTAAAAGGTGGAAGAGAATGTCCTCAAATGACATATTAGGGAAAAAATGGTTGAACCATTTTACCCTTTTAAGCGTTCATTTCTTCCCCAATAAGCTTCTTCCTTCATTGACAAGAGGTAGGATCCATTTGGAGCTTTGAGAAAATTGCTTCAAGAGTGAAGAGTTGTAACTCAGTAAGCATATCTAGAGAAGAGGAAGATTAAAGGGTTGAAAGAAACTCTTAATACCTCTACTCCAAAATGTGCTCTATGAGTAAGAAATACTTTATCAAGATGGTTAAAAAGGTAACCATTTAGCAAAGCTTATGATTGACTATATCCTTTGATACAAGTGCCTACTTATGTCAATAGATGATATCTAGTATGAGAATACTAGCTCTCCTATCAAATGACATAAACAAAGACAACTTTGATTGCATCTAATCAAGGAAATAATTCAATGAAAGCTCAATTTTCAAAGTCTTTTCAAAGAACAAATCAAGACTCTGTAAGGATATAACTTACAAAGATTTTGATTATATTTGATAAGACTAAAATGAATGAAGTTTAATCCTTGAGTAAGAGCTAAAGTTGTCCACACTAAGGTGAGATTGTAAATCGGATGGTATGGGACGTCTAGGTTTACAATGTCACTTAGGTGGGTTCAGTGGTATGGGACACTGAACTTAAGGCTAATGGAAGCTTAAGCTCAAGGATATTGGAGAGCTTTTTCAATCAATGATTTATCATAAATGAACCTCCCATTTGGATAGGAAATTAAATCAACATCAATTTCCTGCAGTTTTCGAGGACAAAAACTCCTTAAACGGGCGAAGAAAGGTATCATCAATATGATAATTTTAAGCAAAAGATATTCCTTAACTCTTTCATGAAAGTTAAGGAGTACATTGGATGTCCAAGTACCTAAGTGTGGTTGAGTTAAATCTCAAACAAAGTAAGAACCAGATATGCAAGAAGGGAATTCATTAAAGAATTCCATTTTGGCAAGTAAACTAAGGTAAGCTAACCAAAGACTTGAAGCATATTTAGAGCAGGGTATTTGAGAATGGATAAAGATGGATCCAAAGTTTGGATCACTAAGCATGACAACTTGCTTAAGTCAAAAGGGTGACATATAATTGTTGATCCCTAAAAGGAGAATAGTTAATGGTTTGAAGAACATCAACATGATGTTGAAGACTTAAGCAAAGATATCAACTCGTGAAGGTATGAGTTGAAGATCCCAAGAAAATCCCATGGGTAAATATCATTGAAAAAGGAATCTAAAGGAGAAAAGACTTGATCTTATCTCATCTTAAATTAGCTAGAGGAGATTTGAGAAAGACAAGTGACCTAACTTGGTCAAATATATCCAACCCTTAAAGGTTGGATAATCCAAGAGGCCTACATTGGTAAAAAAGATCAAACCCTTTTATTGTTCGATACCAAGTAAAGTTCAAAGGTCAACCTAAATAGACCTTTGAATTAATTGACATTAGAAACCTTAGTCTTTGCTCTCATGAAATGCCAAGGAGTTCCAAGATGGAATTCATGATCATGGTAAATGATTAGAGAGCATTGAAAAGATAAAGACAAAAAGGTTAAGGATGTCGTTCTATGGATTAGAGAAAGAACTCACTGGTATGGGACAGTGAGAACTAACTCCCCTTGAGAATTTTCTTTGATGGCCAAAGAGAAAATAGGCTCAAGATCCGATAGGAAACATCATGATAAGCCTTAAAAGATAAGACCATTTAGATTAAGGTCTTAGGTTCATTATGATGTGTAGAAATGTACCTCCTTGAACCAATTTAATACACATAGTTGTATGAACAAAAGGGTAAATAGAATGAACATGACATTTACCCTAGAAAATGCTATCCTTTATCCCCTTAAGCAGATGCATTTTTCTTAATAAGATGCATAGCCAAATTTATATGGAACAATAAATTTGAATAAGTAAGAGGGTAAAGAATTTTGGGAGTTTACTAAGTTAAACTCCAAAAGTAAAGTCAAGCCTATTCAAGTATAATAATCTTGAATGAAAGAATGATCTGTAAAAGATCTTCTTTTGAATCTTTGGTGAGAACAAGTGATTCAAGAATGTTCCTAGCAAGATCTGGGATATGATGCCTAGAAACAGGTATCTTTCTTGCAAGTCCTTGGAACTAAAGCTGCAAAACTTGAATCATCTAAACTCCATCCAATAGAAAATCTAGAGGGTGTCTTGATGAAGTATTTTTCCTCAATTTTGAGGATTTGAAGGAATCAGATTTGTTTCTCTTTGCAAAGCTTTGATGACCTTTGAGGTTAGTATACATAACTATCTAAACTGTTGAGGCTCAAAGTCAAGGACAAAGCATGGAAGCACATCAAAAGGTGGACACACAAGGAAAGGGAGCAAGTAGGGAGCTCCAAGAAGTGTATGTCAAATTTTCAGAAGAATCCCCTACAAAAATAGTGATTTTCATCACTAAAAACCATTGTAAATACCATTATCTATTTTTAGTAACTCCATTTTGTTCAAGCCGAGGAGTCCTCGAGCTTGAGGAGTATTAGAAGTACCATCGTACCAATTTTCATAATTTTTAGACTTCGTTTGAGCCCTCAAATAAGCCCTGGAACCTAATTTTTAACTAGGCCGGACACTAGGTCTGGACAGGGCCAAAACTAGTCAAAAAACTATAAAAAGAGCTAGAGAGCTCATTTTTGGAGCTAGCTTGTTAGAGAATAGAACTTTTGTAAGAGAACTCTTTTGCAATCTAAGCTTTCCATTGTTCCTCTCTTTGATCTTACTTTGTGCGTGTGTGTGTGTGTGTGTGTGTGTGTGCATGTTTGTGTGCTTTCACTCACGCACTTGTGCCTTCACTTGCTCGTGGTCTTCATACCGGTCCTCACGTCTCCGCGGATTGACAAGTAAAGGAGGTGATGCTTACGCTTGAGCTACACCAAATTTTGGCGCCGTTGCCGGGGAGAGAGCTTCGAGGACGAGCGTTGTGATGGTAAGATCGTAGATTTGCGACGTTGGAAGGTAAAAAAACTGTCATTTCAGTTCCTTTTCTGTTTTTTCCTCTTCTTCTTCATCATCATCATCATCTCCACCTTCTTCCATCTTCTTCTTCATAGAAATTTCTTGTTTTTTAGTGCATTTTCACCATCTTCATACCATTTTTCATGCATTATTGTGTGGGAAGGAGTTAGGAGAAGCAAGGGAGAGCAAGCGCTGTGTTTTTTCATGATTTTCTGTTCATACGGAGCTCGCCATAGCCGGCGCTCAGAAATTTGAATTTCCCGCCAAAAAACGCGATTCTGTGATGAAAATCGCGATTCTGTGAAAATTCAAAATTTTTTGAAAAATCACGATTTTCAGTTTTCCCGCCTAAAAGTTGGCTGAAAAATCACGATTCTGTGGTCATTCTCAGAATCGCGATTCTGTGATTGTGCTCAAAATCGCGATTCTCACAAATCACGATTTTCAGCAAAAAACACGATTTTGAGAAAACACGATTCCCTACTCAAAATCGCGATTCTCAAAAAATCACGATTTTCAGTAAAAACACGATTTTGGGAAAAAAGCGATTCTATAAAAACATGATTCCCTACTCAAAATTGCGATTCTCAAAAAATCACGATTTTCAGTAAAAACACGATTTTGGGAAAAAAGCGATTTTCTAAAAACACGATTCTGTGCTCAAAATCGCGATTTTCATGCCAAAAACACGATTCTGAGAAAATACGATTTTCAGCGGACTCAAAATCGCGATTCTCACAAATCACGATTTTCAGCAAAAAACACGATTTTGTGAATCATGATTCTCTGAGTCAAAATCGCGATTCTCAAAAAATACGATTCTGTGCTCAAAATCACGATTTTCATATCAAAAGAAACACGATTTTCTAAAAAGACGATTTTCAGCGGGCTCAAAATCGCGATTCTCACAAATCACGATTTTCAGCCAAAAACACGATTTTGTGCTCAACATCGCGATTTTCATGCCAAAAACACGATTCTGAGAAAACACGATTTTGTGAAAAAAACACGATTTTGTAAATCACGATTCTCTGAGTCAAAATCGCGATTTTCAGAAACACGATTTTGTGCTCAACATCGCGATTTTCAGAAACACGATTTTGTGCTCAACATCGCGATTCTCTGAAAGTTCACAAAATCGCGATTCTCTGAAAGTTCACTAAATCGCGATTCTCTGAAAGTTCACAAAATCGCGATTCTCTGAAAGTTCACAAAATCGCGATTCTCTGAAAGTTCACAAAATCGCGATTCTCCGAAAGTTCACAAAATCGCGATTCTCTGAAAGTTCACAAAATCGCGATTCTCTGAAAGTTCACAAAATCGCGATTTTCTCCAAAGGTCCTGTTTGCCTGTTTTGACCCCCAGGAGCCTGAATTGGCATAACTTTTTCATCCA
The DNA here is from genome assembly GCA_020310875.1 of Ceratopteris richardii. Taxonomy (NCBI): domain Eukaryota; kingdom Viridiplantae; phylum Streptophyta; class Polypodiopsida; order Polypodiales; family Pteridaceae; genus Ceratopteris; species Ceratopteris richardii. The sequence goes on along the minus strand of CM035424.1, from coordinate 169,436,381 downwards.
AAGTCCATTTTTTGAGCTCTATAGCTCGTTGGAAAGCTCGTTTCAAATCCTACACGACCTCAACTGTTTTTTTCAAGAATAACGCGTTAATTTTGAGATAGGATAATTTGAAGTTGACCCTCAAGTGGGACTAGGGAACCAAGGGGACTCCATAGAATTTTGAACCATACCAAGGGGAAAATTTGGGCTCTTGACTAAAGCTTATGAACCTGAGATCTGGTAGACACTTAGGCAAGGATAAACAAAGCATTAGATCTTCTGAGGCTAGTGTCAACCATACATCCAAGTCTTGGGCACAACAAATAAGTGGTCATCTTTTACTAAGTTCAGACACAAGTGATTCAGAAATGTCTTTTAGTATGGGAAAACCTAGAGGTGGCTCAGGGACTGCCCATCTACAAACACCAGAAGGTCCCTATAAGACACAGTTGGAATATATTCGGACCAACCAATTAGGTGCTCGCATCTATGAGGATGGTCTGAGGCGATCAGTGGTCCAACTCAAAAATCCAGATCAATCCTTTGGACTTGAACACCCGGTGGTCAAGTTCGAAGAGGGTTCATACATTGATAAGGAAGGAACCATGTATGTGGTCACCAACCTACCAGATAGGACTGATGAGTTTGGAAATGTCATTCCTGAGAATGAAATAGGAGACCTAGAACAAGGAAATGTAGGACAAGGACCCCAGACTCCTAGAGGAAAGTCAGTTTTGACCCGAGTGATCACTCCAGATTGGATCCCTCAAGATAACAAAAGCATAGAACTGTTTTTGAATAGAGAAACATAGGAAGCCTTTTGGAGATTCAAGCCAGATCAACCTAGCCAATTGGGCATAGTCATCATCTACGAATTCAAAGATCCTGAGATACCAGGCAAAGTTGTCTACCTGGATAACACATCAGAGAAGATATTCTTGGTAACAGAACATGATAGACATGCATATACTTGGAAGAATGAATTGATTTTCCCCCCACCAAGATCCAATGTTTCCCATGGCCTCCAAGGTGTAGGATCTTCCCACGCTCATGAAGCCCAGAGAGAAAGAGAGAGACCTGAGGTAAGTTTTGCACACACCGTGGGCAGGAATAGATCAGGATTTGAAAATGAAAGACCTGAAAGAGAGAGACATCAAGCACATAGGCAACAAAGAGATGAACAGGATTTTCCATTGCCTAGACCCCGAGAGTACCCAAGAACCCTTAGACCCATTCAAGTGATCAAGGCAATGAAGAACTATTTCGATGGGACAGGGGATCCTTATGATCATGTGGCCGAGTACAAACAAGTGCTGAGAGCCGAACAAATTGAGGACTGGTTCACCCAGTACGAGGCATTTGGTTTGACCCTTAAGGGCACTGCCTTAGCTTGGTTTCAACCATTGAGTAGAAGCAGCTATCACGATATAGGTCAACTGCTAGACGAATTCATTGTAGAATTTTCCAAGAGTGGTATCAGGCATAACACATCATCCTTGATCCACAGCTTCAAGCAGACTCCCCAAGAAACAGTGCGACTAGCAGGTAGAAGATTCAGACAGTATCTAGAAAGATGCCCTGCTCTAGAGCTACCCACTCCGGCTAAACAAGTGGCTTTGTTCTTAGATGGCTTACTGAGCACAAAGTTAAGATCATATGTGTACTTGAAAGAGCCTAGATCCATAGAAGAGTGCGTGCGGACGTGCATCGACATAGAAGATAACTTGGGTGAGGAGTTAGGATTATCCAAACTTGGGTGAGGAGTTAGAATTTTCCAAGAGTGGTATCAGGCATAACACATCATCCTTGATCCACAGCTTCAAGCAGACTCCCCAAGAAACAGTGCGACTAGCAGGTAGAAGATTCAGACAGTATCTAGAAAGATGCCCTGCTCTAGAGCTACCCACTCCGGCCAAACAAGTGGCTTTGTTCTTAGATGGCTTACTGAGCACAAAGTTAAGATCATATGTGTACTTGAAAGAGCCTAGATCCATAGAAGAGTGCGTGCGGACGTGCATCGACATAGAAGATAACTTGGGTGAGGAGTTCTACTAGTCATACTTCAAAGATCTCCACAGAAATAGAAGAGATAGTTGAGCAAGTTGCCAAGAAGCTGGGAGTCCAAAATAAACAAACACAGAGAGTCACTCCAGTGAATCGGTGTTATACTTGTGGGGGCGACCACATGGCTAATGTGTGCCCAATGCAAAACCAAAACATTAGAGAAAGGAATGCTCCATATTGCACTATTGAGAGAAAATACACAAACCACACGGCTCAAGATTGTCCCTACAATAGGCAGGCTGTTAGACAGAATTATCAGCAACCTTACCCACAAGGTAGGTATCAGAACCAATACCAACAGCCATATTATAGACCACAACAGCAATATCAGGTACCATATAGGCCACAACCTGTCTTGGGAAACCAACCACCAGCTCCAGCCAACGTGATTCCAGTCAAATATGCTGGGGGAGAAGAAAATCCAAATAGAGCATTGGTGCCACTAACCCCATTGATACCAGATAATGACTCTCATGCTCATTGTTCAGACTACTCCCATGAAGGTAGTCCACATGCTTATTACACAGAGTCACCTGAACATAGTGAGATTTACTCGTATCAATATGAGGTACCACCTATGGAGCAAAATTGGGAGCCAGAATACTCCAATGTCATGTACACAAATCCTAACCCTAGGCCCCAGTTGAGACAAATGAGACCACAAGCCCCTAGAGGATCTTGTTTCAGATGTCAAGGTGACCATTTCATTCGTGACTGTCCCCACCCACCATCTCCGAGTCAAGGACAGGCTATCACAATACACGCTTTTTGTCCTGATTGCAGCAAAGACCATCTCCCCAGAGATTGTCCAAGAAACCCCTCCAGTGCACCCAAGATTACACCCATTAATGTGGTAGGCTTAGTGGCAGATGCAAGTTCAAGTAGTAGCAATGTGGCTCCTATACAAGCTGTCACTAGAGCACAAACCTTAAAACAGGATAAACCGGTAGAACAATCAGAGTCGAGTGAATCGGGAGAGCCTAGTAAGAGGAAAACAAGAACATGGAAGGATACCAGAGAGAAGGCCAATCGCAAGTGGAATAAAAAGTTATCGGAACTAGAAGAAAGCTTAAAAGAAGCGAAAACAAAAATAGAAGACATTGCATCTCAAAGCCCCTCGCATGCTGAAACTCCATCCACTCCACCTCATCCCACCCCACCACCCATTGTAAATAGACCACAACCAGGGTCTGTTCTTGCAGATCCAACCCCAGAAGGCTTGGACATGATGTTCAAGGCCTACCAGGCTCGACTTCAAGAAGGGCCTACAGCTGCAAACCTAGACAAGAGTTACCCTAGAGCGGACTTAGAGATTGAACGGATGAAAATGTGCATGAAAATGGTAGAACAAGCTCAAGCTATACTTGAGACGAGTCAAAAGTTCAATCAGACAAACTCTGTCAAAGGGGAATTGCATTTCCAGGGCTTACTAGAACGATTAGAGCAGTTGGTAAACAAACCACAAGTTTCTTTACCTCCACAGGCTCAACCAGTTATTGAAAGAGGAAGCTCACCACCAATGGGAGCTTATGTTCCTAATTCCACGGATCCAGGAATACCTCCTTCAATTCAACAGTACTCTCAAGAATTCTTGCGGGAAATACAAGAAGAGAAATGGGCCAAGGAGAAGGGTAATTCCCCTCCTATTCCTGAGATTGATGATCTTCATGATCAATTTCCCCAAGACATTCCATCTATTTACGGGGATGAAGCAGAACAACAAGAAGATGAAAGGTTAGATTTTGAATCTAATACCTTAGAAGAACTGCCTCAATTTCCAGACCCATGGGAATCTGAATCTCTCCAGATTAGAGCTCCCACAATTCTAGTAAGAAATGAAGACTCAGTGGTTCCAAGGAACACGGATGTCGTGAAGAACACTAAGGTTCAGTGTCATCTCACTGTAGAGGAGCTGCTCAAAGCAAAACCTGAGCTTTGGAATCATGTGAAGGATCAGGTTCTAGAACTTGGTTCCAACATGCCAAAAGCAGGCTCCAAGCAAAGGGTACCAGAGATACCTCTAGACAAAATAGGGGACATGTGTGAGGGTGAAGAAGGTAATACTTATCTTCCAATCACCTACCAAGGGTACACAACCAAAGCAATCATAGATTCAGGTGCTGGTGTTGCTATTGCGACCACCTCCTTGTGGAAGCAATGGGGCAAGCCCACATTAAGACCAACTAGAATGAAGCTTCAAATGGCTGATGGTCATTTTGAAAGACCTCTAGGATTGCTAGAAGGGATCACTCTAACCACTTGTGGTGTAGAGTTTGAGCACACCTTTGCTATATGTGACTTTGAGAAAAATAATGTCTATGAGATGATCCTAGGAAGACCCTTCCTACGACAATTGCAAATAGTACAGGATTGGGGAACTAACTCCTTGTACTTACAGCACTTAGGGGTCACCACCAAGGTCAATTTGAAGGATTACACCTTCAGAGATGTACCACCCCTACAGTGGAATTCTATCCACAAAGCGAAAGAAGATTCCATCTCTGTGCATTCTGAAAGTTCACCTGATCCATCATGGCTGCATGAAGATACTCATTTGTGGATGTGCAAGGTTGCAAAGGAAGAGGAAAAACGTTTAAAGGCAAGAGAAGAAGGAACTTCGCTAGGAGATAGACCAGTTAGAGACCCAGCCTACACACCGATGATCTTTCCAGATGAGGAGTTTGAGCCTCATGGCTGGCCAGAAATCTTAGCCACCATGGACATCGCTGTCAATGAGGAGCAATGGACACCTCATTGTGATGAGGAGGGTTATGATATCTCAGTGTTCATGTGTCAACCCTTGCTAGAAGAATGTGACCCTAGTGATATCATAGAAGAAGAAGAGAATGACGATGATCTGGAGTCTATTGTGATGGATAGTTGCTTTAACTCAGAGCAGCACTATCTAGAAGATATAGGAGTGTTCACCCAGAAAGAAGAAGAACCTCTCACAAGTATTAAAACAGTAAACTCAAAGGATGGAAGTGAGAGTAGTCAAAAGAAAAAGAAAAGAAAAGCAGTGAAACAAGAAGAGGAGGAATCATTGTTTGAAGTACCAGAAAACCACAAGAAATATGAAGTTGACGACCGCAAAATTTTGGTACGAATGCCTAAGAGAGAGGCCATCATAGGAGAATCATATGATAATAAAGAAAAGACCAAGAAGATTGTAGTGACCATCGAAGAGAATGAAGAGAGATGCACATACATAGGAGATGACCTAAGTGCAAGAGAAGAAATGGAGCTTGTCGCTCTATTAAGGGAATTTAGGGATGTGTTTGCGTGGCACTATAGAGACTTGAAAGGGGTAGATCCAAGAATTTGCTCTCATACTATCCCCATGACTGCTGATGCTAAGCCCACCAAACAGAAGCCCTACACATATAATGATACCTATGCAGCCAAAATAAAAGAAGAAATTGATAGGTTGATTGAAGCTGGATTCATCTATGAGATTGAGCATACCGAATGGGTGTCCCCCATTGTTGTGGTACCCAAGAAGAACGGGAAGTTGCGAGTGTGTATTAACCTTAAAAAAGTTAATGCCGCTACGATTAGAGATAGTTATCCACTTCCAATCACAGAACACCTATTGGAGCGTGTTGCAGGCAAGGAAGTTTATAGCTTCCTTGATGGATTTTCAGGTTACAATCAAGTAGCCATTGCCCCAGAAGATCAACACAAAACAGCTTTTGCTACAGAATGGGGAATCTTTGCATTTCGTGTGATGCCATTTGGGCTCACCAATGCACCTGCAACATTCCAAAGGCTCATGTGTCATGTCTTCAAAGAGTTCTTGCGAAAGAGCTTAGAAGTGTATGTGGATGATTTATGTGCTCATTCCCAAGAAAGAAGGTTTCACATCCCTGAGCTCAGACAAATCTTCAACAAGTGCAGAGAATATCGAGTGTGTCTGAACCCAGAAAAGTGTGTGTTTATGGTGCGTCAAGGTAAAATCTTAGGTCATATTGTTTCTAAGAATGGAATCTCAACAGATGAAGATAAGGCGCGAGCCATAGCGGAGCTACCAAGGCCAAGGAATATTAAAGAGGTACAAGCCTTCATGGGCCATTGTGGATACTACCGTAGGTTTATCCACATGTACGCGATCATAGTTAGACCCCTTTATGCCTTGTTGTCTAATTTTGAGTGGAACGACGAATGCGAGAATTCTTTCAACGAACTGAAGAAACGTTTGTGCACGGCACCAATACTCACCACTCCTGATTGGAATAAACCATTCCATGTCCATGTGGATGCATCCAATCAAGCCATAGGATGTGTGCTAGCACAACCCACAAGTGAAGGAAACTTAGATTTGCCCATAGTATATGCTAGTAGACAGCTCACTGCAGCTGAACGGAACTATACCACAACTGAGCGAGAGGGCTTAGGCATGGTATATGCTGTGAAGAAGTTTAGACACTATTTATTGGCCAACAAGTTCAAGTTTTTTACTGATCATCAAGCTTTGTTATATTTGGTCAATAAACCTTGCAATACTGGACGCTTAGTAAGATGGTTCCTCTTACTAATGGAATATGACTTTGAAGTTGTTGTCAGGAAAGGTAGAACCCACCTTCGGGCAGATCACCTTTCTCGCATCACTTCAGGAGAGTCACCGCAAGGAGTGTCTGACGAATTACCCGATGCTTATCTGTTCAATTTAGAAGTTGTTCCTAAATGGGCAAATAAGTTGGTACCAGTCCTAACCTTTGGCCCTGCAAATAAGAATGTGAAAACATCACAAGAAGAAATTGTAAAATCACAAAAATATCACATATTAGCAGGAAGCATGTACAAACAAGATACTGAGGGTGTATTAGCTTGTTGTGTGGAGGATGATGAACATAGTAGTTGGTTGCAACAAGCCCATGAAGGAATGCTAGGAAATCACTATTCTAAACAACGAACATTGCAGAATCTAAAGCGTTTAGGAGTGTATTGGCCTAGCATGGACAAAGAAATACATGAGTGGATTAAGAATTGTCCAAGGTGCAGAGAGAGACCCCCAGTGGAGCATGCAACCCTTTATCAAGTGTCATTAATTCCAGATTGGAGTGCTCCATTGGTAGAGTTTATGAGATCGGGAAGATTACCCAAAGAGGCTAGTCTAGCAAGAAGACGAAGCATGGAGCAAGAGGCTCAAGGCTATGCCTTAGTAGGGGACAACCTATACCGAAGAGGCAAAGATGGTTACTTAAGACTATGCGTTCATGAATCAGACTATTTAAAGGTCTTAGAGACCGCACACAGTGGTGTTGCAGGTGGACATTTTGGTCCTGACCGAGTGATCAAGACCATTCTATTCTCAGGACTTTGGTGGCCCACTCTTCATATGGACGCACATACCTATGTGAAGAAATGTGACACATGCCAACGTGCACAATATCCAGTGAGAAAAGACGAGATGCCCTTGAGGCCAATGATGGGAGGACGTGCATTTTCAAAGTGGGGCATAGACTTCATAGGTCCTATTAACCCCCCAGCTAGAAACTCCCATGCAGAGTACATCATTGTAGCCACAGATTACCTTACAAAGTGGGTAGAAGTCAAAGCCACAACAAAGAATGATGCTCAGACTACGGCTAAGTTCTTATTCGAGAATGTGTTCACGAGATATGGACTACCAATAGAGTTGGTGAGCGATAGAGGCACACACTTCTTGAATGAAGTCATTGAAAATCTTCTCCAAGAATTCTTGGTGATACATAAGAAATCTGCCCCCTATCACCCACAAGCCAATGGACAAGCCGAGAGTACCAATAAGATCCTCTGTAACGTATTGACAAAACTGGTAAATAATAAACGCTCTGATTGGGACAAACAACTTCATCATGTTGTTTGGGCTTATCGAGTTGCCTACAAAACGGTACTCAACGCCACCCCATTTCAGATGGTCTTCGGACAGAACGCTGTGCTACCATTAGATTTCTTAATCCCTGCCTTAAAAGTAGCACAAGAGTATGAGTGGAATGGGCATGAATTGTCCTCTAGGATCTTTGATCTCGAACGCTTGGGTGAGACGAGGCTACGAGCGGCAGCAGGCATCTACGCTGCAAAGAAGAGGCAAAAGGCATACTTTGATGCACACATCAAGGATAAGGGATTGAAAGAGGGAGATCTAGTGTTGGTATACACACTAAAACAACATGCCCGTAAGTTGGAAAAAAGAGGATACGGACCTATGATCATTAATAGAATTTCCACTAGTGGTGCAGTTCAATTGGCCACTCTAGAAGGAGATATCCTGCCAAACTACATTAGTGGCTGTAGAGTCAAGCTATATCAAGAACCTCTCACTGAGGATATGCTAATGAGACTCAACACTGCTAAGAAGCGAAAAGATGAAGAGTTAAGAGTGAGAGAAGAAGCACAGGTAGAGGCCAGAGAGCGTATTAGGCGAAATAAGTTAAGGCGATTAGGCCTAGAAGTCAACTCAAAAGCCCCAAAATATCACATGGATATGTGTCAAAAGTCAGGCATAGCAACTTCTCAGGTCATTGACCGAAGACCCTTTGTGACCATAGAGTTAGGACAAGGGAAGGGTGCAAGGACGGTGAAAGCATTGATTGACTCAGGTGCAGCAAGTAGTGCAGTTAGACTTTCCTACTGCCAAGACTTGGGGTTGAACATCAATCCCATAGAAGCTTATCTCATAGGATTGGGAGGTGTGGAAACCCCTTGTTTGGGCGAGGTGGAACTTCCCATCTACCTTCAAGATGTTCCAATGAAAGTCAAAGCGCTAGTATGTCAAGATGAGAACCTTACAGAACCACTTGTCTTGGGTCAAGATTGGATCTATGACCATGCAGTTAACTTAAACCTAAGAAGTCAAATTCTTCAAGTTTGGGTACATGAACAATGCATTACATTAGAATTAGAGAACTGCATGCTCCTAAATCATGGCACCACACACTCTCTTAGTTCTTCCAAGACTAATCATATGAAAGAAGATGTTGTATGTGTCAAAAGCTCTATGATGCAGAAGGAGTCAATCGTGGAAGACCAGGTTCGAAGGCGGGTGGATCTTTCTTCTTCTTCAAAGAATCAAGTAGCCACAGTAGTGTGTCCACCACGCAAGCAAACACAACCGTTCACGACAACTGCTACATCAAATAGAAAGACACCACTCGATAAAAAAGCTGTTCCGAGCATGAAGCAGATATGGGTACGCAAAGGAGAGCAACCACCAGCCTTGCCCCCACAAATCCCATCCTTGCACACCAACCAGGCCAGAAGATGAAGGAAGCAGCTCAGACAAGCTCAATCACAAGGTATCCAACAAGTTTGGGTGCCTAAGAAGTTAGCTGCAGCTCAACAAGGGCAATTACAGATGTGGGTACCTAAGAAGCTCCTACATCCACAACAACCTTTGTTCTCCCACATGCAAAAGGTTTCAACAAAGAAGCCAAAAAGAGAAAAGGGTAAGAACCACGTACAGAGACCAAAGGAAGATCAAATCAGCTCTTCAACATTAGTAGGAAAACATGCAAAAAGGATATGGGTTTCGAAGCCAAAAGTGCAAGTAGCCTCCACCGAACCAAAGCGTCAACCACACTGGATACCACAGTTCAGAAAGCATCCAAAGAGAAAGACGCCTGAAGTGACCTTTACAGTGCCAAATGATGTTCTAAAATGGACTCCAATAAGGAGGATTACATCAGTTTGAGACTCAATGGATACCTCCACCAAGGTCGGCATCAACATCCACAAATAACATCGAAAGCCTCGAACGAGCGACAACCATGTGCTCCTTGCACAACCCTGTCTTTTGCACCATTCAGGTCATGCATTTCCAAAGTATGCATTAATATAGGGCCACATTACACGGCCGTGCATAGGCACACTTGAGAATCCCAAGCACAAGAGCACATTGACATAGGTCAAATATTTCTATTGATACTAACTTTTGTGTTCTTGTTTTGTGCTATTTGTTCCTCAAAAAAAAAAAAAAAAAAAAAAAAAAGAAAAAAACGGGAGAAAGCTTGTTCCTAGGTTTGGCTTATGAAACATGAATGAGTCATGCTTAGTTGAAGGAATGAAGAGCTTGAAGCAAGGTTCCATCCCAAAGGCCGAGTGTACAACTCGAAGAGACAAACATCCATCAACCTCCTCCTTGGTAAGTATCTTTACTCTGGAAACACCATAACCATGATAGTTTGGGAAACCTCTTCGTCAGCATACCCTTGAGCACTTAGCTCAAGACCCGCAATTTTTGCACCATGCTCTTCCAATGCATTTTCCAAGTAAGCATGCGTAGGGCTACATTACAAGGCCGTGCACAAGGCACATACTTTTTTCAACCCAGGCACGAACACACTTACCCTTCCTTCATTATGGGTTATGAGTAGTTGGCATGACTGCTCTCAACATCATCTTTGGAAGAGCTAGCGGACGTCATGGGAACAACATCCATATCTCGGAAGCAAATTGAAGCCAGTAGTTGCTCCAAATCACTCTTGACAACCTCTTTTGAGCAACTTGCAGTTTTAAAAGCTCACAACGACACATTCTTGCGGGAATCCAAGGAACCAGCTCACGCAATGGACGTACACCACCTCTCAAGCACTACATGGAACAACCCTTCCAACAAGGGTCTGTCAGGGACGACAGACTCGAGAGGGGGGGGAGTGTTGAGGCTCAAAGTCAAGGACAAAGCATGGAAGCACATCAAAAGGTGGACACACAAGGAAAGGGAGCAAGTAGGGAGCTCCAAGAAGTGTATGTCAAATTTTCAGAAGAATCCCCTACAAAAATAGTGATTTTCATCACTAAAAACCATTGTAAATACCATTATCTATTTTTAGTAACTCCATTTTGTTCAAGCCGAGGAGTCCTTGAGCTTGAGGAGTATTAGAAGTACCATCGTACCAATTTTCATAATTTTTAGACTTCGTTTGAGCCCTCAAATAAGCCCTGGAACCTAATTTTTAACTAGGCCGGACACTAGGTCTGGACAGGGCCAAAACTAGTCAAAAAACTATAAAAAGAGCTAGAGAGCTCATTTTTGGAGCTAGCTTGTTAGAGAATAGAACTTTTGTAAGAGAACTCTTTTGCAATCTAAGCTTTCCATTGTTCCTCTCTTTGATCTTACTTTGTGCGCGCGTGTGTGTGTGTGTGTGCATGTTTGTGTGCTTTCACTCACGCACTTGTGCCTTCACTTGCTCGTGGTCTTCATACCGGTCCTCACGTCTCCGCGGATTGACAAGTAAAGGAGGTGATGCTTACGCTTGAGCTACATAAACCATAATTGGTTCCAGATAGTTGGTACTAATCCTCATTGGAAGAACATGCTAAGCTAAGATGAACAAATGGGGTAGAGACATAGGAGAATGGTCTACCAAATAATTCCAATTCCTAAAGTCATCTTTGGATCTAAGTCTTGAATGGTAAAACTTCCAAAGGATTAAAATCTATTCTCAGAATTAATCCAAGGAAAATCAAACATGATCAAGATAGGGATCCACTTGTAGGCATGAACTTGTAGATTGAGTATATTATCATTCGGAATACTTGAGCTTTATGTTTCAAGAAAACCTCGATGATTGAAATAAGTCCACCTAAGTTGCCAAGGAATGAGAAGGTAGTATTTCTCCTCATTTTATTGAGCATGTTTTGGCAGGGACTCACTAGACCCACTTTGCTAAGTTCACATCTTTAGCTAAAGTCCTATCAAATACAAATAAAGTATATTTGTATTTGAAAAGGACTATAAAAGAATAAGTTAAGTTCAGAACATCTGAAGATTCCTCTCTTTTCTGTTGAAAGTGGAAGATGAATCTAGTTTCTGGCCCTTTCAAGATAGAGATAGGATCTCTATCATAGACTCTAAAATTATAAATTCTAGGCAAGTACAAAGTGTACTGAAATTTATTATTTTATGGAGCTCTAGGTTTGTGAAAGTGCCAAAAGAAAAAGACCACCAATGAAGTCCACCATTTCACTAGTCCATAGGTACAAGGCATGCATGTACATTAGGGTGGACTAAGGGAAAGTGATTTGGGCAGGGATTTTGATTCCTTTCCTTTCAGATTAAGGTAGGGATTAGCCTTTATTTGATTACTGGAAACGAATCTAAAGAGAGAGATGACCATGCTCAGAGTATAGATCATGGTGCACGGGGGAATACTTCACATATTATACCTACACACATTTTCGAGGACAAAAATGATAAAGGGGGGAAGAATGTTGTATAATTCATGGGTTCAGAGGGTTAAACATATGGATTCTAAAGATTAGAATATGATGTATGTTTGCTTTGGTCTAGCCCTTGAATTACCCTTGGAACATGCCTTGAACCTTTGGGTGAAACCCTTGGTTTTAACCCTTGAGGTATTTATTCATATGAGCTCCCAATTGAATGGTTGGAACCTTAGGCTTGATTAATCCTAAGGTGTGGGAACCTTAGTCTTGGGAGAAGCTTCTCTAGGAGCCACCTTGTGTGTACGTGAGAGAAGAATCCTCATTTGATTTAGAAGGCATGTGATAGACCTTGGGAAATTAGAAGGCATGTGATCACCCTTGGGAAAGTGTCCACATGAGGGACACTTGGCTGGACACTTGGCCAATCTCAAGGACATGCGCCCCCTTGGGCTAGAGGTATATATATGGGTGGAGTTGGATGGGTGGATACGTGCTCTCTCTTACTTGAGATGGTCTTGCTAGGTAGTTAGTCCTTAGTAGTTGTATTTCACAACAGGTTTGCACTAGGTGGACCGTCTTCTTGCGGTTATGGTCCTCATAGATCTGTGCATACTTGATCGCCTCCTCAAACGTCTTAGGTGCATTCCTTCCGAATTCTCTCTTTATGGCTTTATCTAAGCCTCTAACAAACCCTCTGGTCTTCTGGAAATTATATAGGCCCTTAAGTTTCAAAATGATCTCTCTATAGTGGGATATGTAGACCGTAAGAGGCCTACCTCTCTGGGTAATCCTATCCCACTCATCCCAATTCCTCTCCTCCTCATTCTCAGGAAGAAACTCTTTTGGAAAAAGAGTCTCAAACTGAGTCCAATCTGTAGGGATAGAGTTCGCCTCCTTAAGACTCATCTACCACTTGTAAGCATGCAGGCCGAGCGAGAGACTCGCCTCTAGCACACGGTACTCTGGTGGGTTGCCCTTCAATTGATGCAAATCATGTCACTTTTGTAAAAAAGTGTAGATTGCATCCTTGTTCCTATCTCAGTCATCCCCCGTAAAGGTAGGTGTCTTCAAGTCTTTCAGGAGGGGAGCTTCCCTAGAGCTCTCTCCTTTGTGCTTACTAGGAAGAGAACTGTCTTTCCTAGTCATCTCTAGAGGAAGAGTAGGGGTTTCTCTTTCCTTCCTAGCTAGGAAAGAGGTGTTGTGAGTCTCAAGTGAGATCGTTTGAGACTTTAGCTGCGGAATGAGAGATGTGATGCCACTTAGATCTCTCTCTAATTTAAGACTTTGCTCTTTCAAGTGTACAAATTGATCATGAGTGACAAAATCATCTAAAAGTTCTTCATATGTATATTCTTCTTGCTGAGGCTCTTTTTCTTTTAAGTTTTCCTCTACTTCCTGCCCTAATTCTACTTCTTCCATTCTAGAATGAGGATCCTCTAGTTGCTCTTTAGATGGAGAAGTATGTTCAACTACTTGTTTCCCTTTAGATTCCATGTTTACACTTCCCTTCCCCTATTTACTAACTAGAGTATGTAAGTAAACCTTGAATATGCAAGAAGAAGAGAAATATATCACAAGAGCACTTCCTTGGTACAAAACGAAGCTACAGAAGCGAAATCCAAGTGATCCTTGAAGCTTTAGGTTGCCGATTTTGAATCCTCGCTAGGCCCAAACAAAAATTGGAAATGTCTGGTTGGTCCGGGGAGGTTCTAATCACCAAAAACCAACAAGAACAATGCCAAAAGCATGTAGCAATACCCCAACTGGGAAATCTGAGTGAAACTAAACCACTTTTGAGATTTGAAAGTCCTTGCCAGTCCAAGAAATATAGCCTAGCACTTGTACTTCAAAGATATAAAGCTATCTCAAGTGAAAAAAGTGAATTTGGACACCAGATGATGAAAAACTAGGCCCGGAAGTGGCCGCCTAGTTCCTACTCAAGCGTTGCAAAGAGATTTCAGTTATCTTGTCCAAATCCAACAACAATGGTTTTTCAGCGAAGCTTAGGAGTGTAGCTTCGTAACATGACAAAAATGTTTGAAATCGGATATCATATGAGCAAGCTATGGTGCAGAGAAGCCGGGTATGTCATGAGTAGAATGTGGGAAAGAAAATCTTCATGGAGTAGTGACTTTGAGAGCTCCAAAAAAGAAGCTAAAGCCTTCTTGAACTAGCTAATAACCCATAGCCCATATCCGCATCCCATAATACATGCTTGAATCATAGTTTTCCCCAAATCTTGATCTAAAGGAGAAATTTTATCTCCCCAACCTTGAGAAAAATTTCAAAATTGAACTTCATTTTACCTCCTTTCTCCACGGATTTGATATTGGCAGCCGTCTGAGGCGAGAAGACTTTATCCCATATAGCTTCAATCAGCACCCTTTTCGTGGGTATTTATGATGGGTAGGAAGGCTCACTTCTTCACCCAAGAGGAGGGGGAAGAGGAGCTATTGGCATGTCGTCTCACTCCGCTTACGTGCAGGTGATTATGTGTCGTTTCTCCCTATAGTGGGCCTCCATCTTCGCTTCTATGGCGTCGCAACCGGCTCTGATACAAATGTTAGACTTTGACAAAAACCCCTCTTTTGAGTGGGTGGGTTCCCTTGCTCTCAGCACACTTCACGAGGATGACGATACGCACGGAGATTCATGCTTTGAACTGTCGCCCAGCGGCATGGGATTCACCATTTCTCTCTTCTCTCTCATTTCCCATAATGGGTAAATATTCTAAGCATCCCATATGAGTGCCACTTGGCACTTATGTGAGTATCATACTCATAATGTATAAGACGAGGTTCTCACCTCTAAGTCATTACTCCAAAATGATACTCCATATGACAAACAACAATCCGAGAATCGTATCTCTCACTCACTACCTTTAGAATGTCATCCCATCAATCTCAAATGTTCCAATTAATCATATATTCATTATGAAAGCGCCTAATTCAAGCATGTCATTTATTAATAGCACAAAAATAGTCCATACAAACTAAATTTCACTGACTCAGACTTTACGAGTCACTACTCCTCTTACCAATATCACATTTGTACTTACAAGTGCAAATACCACATGGAAACTTATGCATTGTATGTCTTTTGGAATATTCTCAATAAGGATGCCCATTCCAGGTATGCCACCAACACCATGACCTACTATCCCTCCCACATTCCCACAATGGTCATCACAAATGCCAAATTCAGTATCACCCATAAGCCAATAGATATTTTTTGTGTGACTTGTCAATCCATTTTCTCAAAGCTTCTCACAATCACTAAATTGAATGGCATAAAATTGAGCACTATGACCAAATTTTGGAAGAAGGCTTCACCCCTCAACAAGCAACAAATTGTATGTGAGAGTGGTATGAAGGAAAATGTGACCCTTGTGCACATGAGTCTGAATTCAAAAAAGTTCTATGTGTAGAGCAAGTCCATAAATTCTTTACTCATTATGAAGTATTTGGACTTGAAAGGGATGGCCCTAGTGTGGTTCCAACCACTTAGCATGCACAACTTTCAAAATATTGATCAGGTCTTGAAAGCATTTATAGCAAAATTCTTTAAGAGAGGAGTTAGGGATGGAACCTCAGTAATGATTGCTAGCTTCAAACAAGATGATAATGAGGACATGAGATTAGCTGCACATTTCTACAAGCAATTTGTGGCATGTTACATTAGAGAGGGCCTACCATCTACAACCAAATTGATTTCACACTTCTTAGATGGATTATAGAGTTCACAATTATGTACTACAACATAATTAATGTTCCCTACCACGATGGAAGATTTCATATAGAAATGCTTTCAAATTGAGGATTACTTGGGTAGCTCAATTCAAGCCTTCTCTCGAGATATTGAAGAAACTCCAAGTGAAAAATGGAGCTCCTCATCTATTGAGTAGGTGGTTGAGGCTTCACCAAGAAATTGAACCTATGAGCTTGTAGGTCCCCACCTAGAATGTCTTCATATTGTGGAGGAGATCATTTGAGTTATGTGTACAAGAAGACTACCTTCTCTTGCACATACCAGGCTAGTACTGAAACCAACCACATATGGGAAATTATCAAGCCTAAATGATTTTTTCACCATGGTATACCAACATCCACTGTGATACTCATACTCAATCAAGAAACATGTGAAATACCTGCCTAGATCTATGTCGGAGTGCCCATGTACTGATCTAACCTATGTTGAGTCAACAGTCATTGAATCTTCAATGCATGATACCAATTAATAATCGAAAACACAAGATTATATAGACTAGGCTATGATTCCATCTACTTTGATTGTTACAAAAGTTATTGGGCAAGTAATATCTCTTGAAAGTAGTAAACTTGATGCATATGCACAATGTTATGACCAATCTAGAGATGATTTGGGATATTATCCTAGCTCAACTAAAAGGAATGGTCGCCTTTCAACTATGTTAGGAGAGATATTCCTCTTTGATTGGCACATTGCCATGTGATATCTAGGGGCATCATAGAGGGGAAGTCTTTCAACATTGTCACTTCTAAACTGGCTTATGCCATGTTCTCTTTCTTTATGTATTCTCTTCTCTTCTTCTTTATGATTCTTAGCTACATAGAGTCATTGTATAGCCCCATCTGCAATTATACAGAGCCGATACTGTTTCATTAGACCAAGAAGGTAACATGTTCACTGATCCACTTTCCCCAACCCTAGAGGTTCTTCAACTACACGAATCTTCAACAAGAGGAACCAAGGAAGGAGAAATCATTGAAAGGTCTTGGTAAAGCAAAAGTGGAAGCCATTTGGCTACCTCCATGCATGTTTGTTAAATGATCATCTCTGATGCTAGTCTTTCATAAGATCATCACCTTGCCAGTCCTCAACCTCCTACGGTTCCCTGGTGATGCACTGGTAATAGGTGTGTAGACCACTCACACCCTTAATGGATGCTGCTTCCATGGCATGAGTCCGGATTCAGAACCTCACTTCTTCCTTCCAATATTGACACTCGAATCTTTAGTTTTTGCCTTTCCTCTCACATTTCTCCACCTCTTGAGGGGCCCAACTGTTAGCCTTCGATATTCTCAATCAGCACTCATTAACCACCATCAGTGCATTTGTCCTCCACTTCCATGCCATCGACAATCCCTTTAATCCTTTCTAGAATCATCAACTGTCCCACTACTTGGTTCCTCACCTTCTCCACTGCGCTTTAATGCAATCTCCTTTTGAACATACCTAAACGTACTGCATCTAAGTTTGCTCTCAAAGGTTATAGTTATGCACTTCTATTGTGTTTAGTTCATCTTGTGTCTACTATTTCCTAACTGCTCTTGAATAACTATATGCATGCATGCACCTCTGCTTTAGCATGTATTCTAGGGTGCCTAGAGTGTAATGAAGTTCTAACCCATAGCGAACACTCTATGCCTTAGTGATATGTGACACTATGCTCTGATTGTCTATGCCTCCTGTGTCTGTCGGTATATCTCTCTATCTTTCTCCATGTGCATGTATGTCTCTCTATGTTGTTGTGTTCCCCCCTGTATGTATGTATATATGTCCCTTGTGTTGGCTATAGAAGGCTCCTTATATAATGTGGATCCCCTAGCCTCCCTCGGCACTTCTCCTATTCTTCTTTGTTATTGCACTTTATCATACTACGATAGCAGGGATAGTTCAAACTATCCATTTTTCACGAGGGAATTATACGGAAATTTTTTATTTGCACTCCAAGGAAGGTGTTGTAGATGGGGATGCAAGGTCGTTGGCATGCGATAGAGAGTGCCAGCGCATGGAAATAATTGTAATTAAATTGTGTATTCATGGGCATGAAACAACACTCAGGTAGGCACCAAATTGGATGTATTGATGCTCCCAAGAATAGGAAATCCATAATCACCATAATAGATGTTACAGTTTGCTCTGGTCTACCTAGCCACCAAATAGTTAGAAGCACCAAAGACACCGAACACTAGAATGAAGGATTCTAGAACTCAAGACTATGTACAAAGGAGTAATGGATTCGAAAATTGAAGACTCTAGACAATGAACCAAAACCCAAGACATTGTACCAGATGTACAGTGCCCATTTCCAAAGTTTTCTCTATCCCAGAGCAAACAAAACAAACCAAGTCAAAAAAGTAGGGTGAAGATAAGCTTTAGCTAGTCCCCAAGAACATAAGAGGGATATTGACAAGTTTATTTTGCACGTCTACTCCTTATTTGGAATTGAACTATGTACAGATAGATTTGCTTTGTTTTACGTGTGATACAATTTCATCCTAGATACATTTACCAAAGGTAAAGGCTCATCTTTTAATGTTGCTATGTGAGTTGCACCCTGACTTAGTAGTGCTATCGTTGTGTTGTGCTTAGTGTGAACTTTCCCTTCTGCTATGTGTGCTTAGCTAGATTATAGAGGAGTTCCAGATACCCCATTGGAACTTAGAAGACCACATGTCTGCCTTCCTCTTACCCTCTGCTCATTCCAACAGAAGCAAGCTTCTTCATGAATTTCTTCTAGCTGAGTCAAGGCAATTAGTTGAAAGGTCACAAGGTTATGTTGGTTGGGGCTGGTGTCCATATCCTTGCTTGATACAATCAGATCCAACTAATAGATCTAGAGCCATAGCTAGAGTGAGCCCATAGACTAATTAGAAGGGGGAATGTTGTGTCATTGCCTTTCATGCAGTACAATAAGCCCACACAATGCCTAGGTAGGTGGTTCCCCAAGTTTTTAGACTTAGATAGCATTTTTTTCTTAGCAGGTGGATCAAAAGTTTATTCTTTCTCTTTGCTTGGCCATTCACACACGGGTAGTAGACATAAGACTTTCTATGCAAGATCTTGTATTTCTAGAAGAGATCATGAATGACTGCATTGAGAAAATTCATGCGTTGATCTGATGTAATCTCTATGGGTAGCGGAATTTTGTTAGAATGAACTCGAACAATAAGTAGGTGATAATGGATGCAGAACAATACTAAGTAGCTTGAACCTCGGCCCACTTAGCTACATAATCCATAGAAACTAGTAAGCATTTTTCTTACCTTGGCCATGCTTACAGGTAGATAGGCCCCATGAAGTAGATGCCCCAATGCCTGAATGGCTTCCATCCTGAGGAGATAGTAGGCGGACTATTGTGCCTTTGAGAAGGGCGAGGGCTACATCATTGATAGGCATCACATTTCTTTACCCACTCCTATGCTTCCTTAACGAGGGTAGGCCACCATAGTCCAGATTTTAGAATCCTACTAGCCATGATATGAACAGGAGGATGCCCAGCTCCTATGCCCTCATGTGCTTCTTGAATGACTGCTACATTTCATGAGGATATAAACATCATAGAATCCTTCCATCATATCCTTTCTTATATAAGATATCATTAATATATCTGTATTTCTACATTTGAGTAGTAGCTACCTTTTTTCCAGAGGAGTAAAATCTAAGGGAAAGCCACCTTTCATCAATAGGTACTTGAAATCTTGATACCAATTAGAGAAGCTTTGTATTTTGATTAGTGAAATGTTAGGGAAGTCATCTAAAATCCCCTCTTGCAAAATTGTGTGCGAGGTATTTCAAGACATGTGGTCTGCCAATACATGGAATCACCCCAAACAAACCCATTTTTCAAAATCAAAATCGTGAAATAATAGGAGCCATCTCCATATTTGCCCCATAATCTAAGGTTTGTTGAGTAGATACTTCATGCCTTGATAATGAGTGATGATTGTAAACTTTACTCTAAGTAGGTAACATTGGAACTTTTCTAAGGCAAATAGTATAGCTAGGCCCTCCCTTTTTGTAGTATTATAATTATGCTTAGCTCTACACAGAAGACCATTGGCATGGTATATCAAGTGATTTGTCTTCTCTTCATCATCCACTTGTGCGAGGATTGCCCCTACCACCTTGAGGCAAGCATCCACATGGACATGGAATGTTTATAGCTCTAGTCCACTGCTATCAATATAGGAGCCTGAGTCAAATGCAATTTTAGTTCCCCATAGGCTTGTTCTTCAGCTTCAAACCTCTAAAACATTGTCATTGTGGATGTTATTTGGGACAAAGGTTTAGCGATATGTGCATATGTTTGAATGATTCTCCGATGATAGTCAGTGTGCCCTAAGAATGCCTAAACTTCCTTTTTGCATATGGTTTGTGGCATTTTTAGTATAGCTATCACCTTTTCAGGGTCTAGTGCCATGCCATGTACAGAAACCATGTGGCTCAAAAGGGTGCCCTGAGTGACTAGCAAGTGAGATTTGTCAGGATTTAGCATCAAGTTAGTTTCCCAAAACTTCTGGAAGATGAGAGCAAGGTGAGCCAAATGTTTGTTAAAGCTCTCAACTGAAGTGCTTTTTCCAATACCTGAGAAAGTGGAGAAATCGTCCATGGATATTTGTAAAGACCCTAATAGAAAATTTCCAAAAATGATTGAGATGGTTTGATTGAAAGTAGCTAGGGGCATTTCCCTTGGGTTTGGTTCTCCTTCTCTACCTCATCCTCTTGGAAAGTAATCATATAACATGGGGGATATTCTACTCCCATCCATCTTAGGATATCTTCATCTTCAAAAATACCATTGAGCCTAGGAGAGTTAGGCTCTTCTTCTTCTTTGGGTTCAACCCATGAACTAGTAGTACCCATCCGTGCATAGTTTGGGCCAGCTTCCATTTGTAAATGCTTCATGTTATCCTAATACCCACATATAGAATTTCCTCCAATCATGGATGACCTTTGCATGTCTGAGCCATGGTCATCCTAGTAGTAAGGGAAAATATAGTCATAATAGGAAGTTGTAGTACAACAAAATCTAGGATAAAGTCATATCCTTGCACCCTCACCTCTACCCTCTCGATTATTGAAGCTGGCTTCACCTTGCTTTGGTGTGCCATCGTAACCATGAATTGTGCTTCCTTGATCCCAATGAAGCAACAATGCGTAGCATTTCACTTTGGAACCATGCATCCATACATAGCAAATCCTAAAATATCCCCTAAGATTTGACTCATTGACAGAGGGATTGTCGGTGCACTCATTGTGAGTTTCGATGTTGTTTATCTTAGCTCTTGTCTGGTATGTGTCTTCAATCATTCTTTCTCTCTTTTATTCTTTTCATGATACTTACATGATTCTGTGATCTAACTCTACATCAGAATGTATAGTCTTTGCAATCCCTTTTCATGATCCTTCCATGATTTTGTGATCTAACTCGACATCCGAATGTCTGGTCTTTGCACTCCTTCGGCGTTGGTATAAGGTTCCCTCATCTCACTAGTCACCTTCTCCATCTTGGAAGGCTCTTGATTCTTCTCGGGTTCTCTTGTGTCATCTTTTTATGTGAGCATGTGGGAGCTGCTCTCTTCAGGCTAACTACTTTGCTCGTACCACTTCCATTTTGTAGTCTAGTATCCTTATTTTCCACCACCTCATCCCTTTCTTCTGCTGCCTTGTGAGTTGTGGTCCATATTCTCGATAGAGAGATTTCTCTTAGTTGCACTACATTAGCCATTGGTGACTGTAGTAGTACATTTTAGGTTGGAAGCAACTCTATTGGAATATGAAATACATTATTTAGTGGATTTTGGGTTGTGGTAGCATGCTTCACACAGTCTCTTGTCTAGTGATCTCTTGACTCTAGACAACTGGAGCACGTAGGTGCATTTTCTAGTTAGAGTTAGTGAGTTTGCACTTGGCCATATTACCCACATCTAAAACATACTATGGGTCATCAAGGCCTATTCTTGAATTCTAAGGCTTGATTTTTCATATTGTTCTGCACACCAATGTTAGTGGGAGAAGAATGAAAGTAGGAATCGCAAGAATGTTACCAAGAACAAGTCTTCGTACTATTGCCATTGGTTGCATCATTGGAACCATGGATGGTGCTGGTCTAGCTGGTTTCCCCTAGTATGAAGGTGCTTGCGGTCAAGCCATCCCCTTTAGATAATAACAATTATGGGATTCATGCCCCCACTTACCATAAAATTGAGAGATCACCTTATTTGGACATTCAATTTGTGGGTGCCCTTGTTGATGGAAAATAGTACACCAAAGAATTGCTTTTTTTTCTTGCTCCCTCAGTTCTTTGATTTCATTTCTTAGCCTTGTTATTGTATCATCTTCAACATTTGTGAATCATTGTTGTCTCTAGGTATCAGTCCACTACTCATAATTAGATGTCGAGTCATCAAATTGAACTTGGGCCTGCTCAATCCTAGTGTCCATGGTGACAAAATCTTCTATTGAAGCACTTAGTGCCAACAAATTATGGAGCTTGTGCCTTGTGCTCATCAAAATTTTCTTTTCTATCAATTTCTTGATCAAAAAACTACATGGATCCGCTAGTAGTTTTTCTATTGATGCGTTTTTTCTTGTCATTAACTCTAGAAAGTATATTCCCTTCCTTAGATTTAGATTATGAATCTCATCTAGCACTCGCTCGGTGGAGTTTCCTAGTTGAAACATGCAAGAAAACTTAGTCATCTCCTACAATGTTGTTAAGTGGTTTTCATCAAGCTCGCTGAACTATTTGTTTGTCAACCCATCTAATGTTGCTTGGAATAGAGCTATGAAGGCATTGGTTTGTCCTTCAAACCCTCTACATTTACATAGTGCAAGAAAACACCTAACATCATCATTAGAGTCTTCCATAAAAGATCCTCTGGAGATAGGAAAATTAATGTTAATCCATGAAAAAAGCGATGCTAGATCACCCTGAGCCATCTTCGATTCTTCTACGAATCATTTTTTGCCTCTAACTTTTCTCGAATGGTAATGCTATGCTTCAAACTAGGTGATGTACGTCATGAATGAGTTTGGGTCATAGATAGCCTAGGCCTAACAGATGAACAATCTACCAAGCCCTGGTCCCATCGGCCATGCCAAAAATTGTAAAGCTCAGGCTGCAAACATATAGAGTCGACACTATTTCGTCAGACCAAGGAGGTAACATGTCAATCGTGAGATAAGAGAGATGAGAACAAACTCATCATGGGTCATTGCATATACAAAATTTAACCATCGATAAGACTACAACCAAACTCTTACTAAAGGTAACTGATTTGACATACATAACTGGAAGTGAACTAATTGGAAATGTTGCCAAAATGTGTTATAAAGTCGAACTAGACCACAAAGAAATGCTTAAAATTCAATAGGAAACCTCCTTGATGCAGAATATCACAGAGAAGTACAAATGTTTAAGCCTAAGATGGATGGGATGTCACAACTAGATCTACCTTCCCTTACCCTAGAGGCTCTTCAGCTGCAAGAATCTTTAGGCAGAGACACCAAGCAAGCAGGAATCACCGGAAGGTCCTTGTAAAGTAGAAGTGGAAGTGAGCTGACTACCTCCATGCCTGATTGTTGAATGAGTGCCCTTGACTCTAGGCTTCCATAGGATCACCACCTTGCCAATTCCTGACCTCTTGTGGTTCTTTGGTGACACACTAGTAACCAACATGCACACTATTTTGGTGTAGGACAATCATCAATGGATGATTAGGACAAAGTTTGAAGTCAAAGAATGAAGCAAAGATCAACAGATGAGGCTTGAAGTTTAGTGCATGGTCAAAAGATGAAGACTTGTATATACATGTACACTAATCTTGTAATTAGGTCATAGAAACTTTGTATCTATGATGAGTCGGGATGTAAACATCTATATATACTTGATATAGATGTACTATGAGTAGGAGATATGATGAGTGAAAAGTTTTAGAAGTCATTAGACTTTAGAAAGTAAGAAGAACATGAATTATCTATCAAATGTATGATTTCTCGGAATAAAAGAAAGTCGCACATCGATCTTTTGCTTGGTGATCCTTTTGTGTTTATCGTCTTGAGGAATGCTTTTGTACAAGTCTAATTCTATATTTGAGTGACCACTCTACAAGTTTTGAGAGGCTTATTGTAATCAGGCTCAGAGAATTTTAACTAGGAACATTTACATGTGTTAAGAGATGAATTGAAGACAAGTACATGTGCAATTCGATGCTCAATGTTTTGATCATATCTCCCTCCACAGTGTAAAGTTTTGAGCAATTAAGCACTTATTCTTTAAGTTTAAAGGTAAGCTACTTGTGGCTAAAATAATTTGAATAAATGGGTTCGAATTTGGGAGAACCATGCTTTAGAAGTTACACGTGTCAAAGTCGACTACACAAAAGAACAGTTTCAGACATAGGTACATTGTTTGGAGGAACTCTCAAGATTTACTGACTCTTTTGAGAAGTTTTAACTTGAAAAAGGTGCATAAACATTAGACAACACTGTGTATAAAGTTTCATTGAAAACTTTACACATTTGGCCAGGCAATGAATGGATTAAGTGTAGCAGACTTTTTGAGTAATCAATTTCTTCACAGTTAACTCAAATATTGATACTTTAGCATTAGTTTTCCAAAATTGGTTGAGGTTATGAGTTTTTCTTGATATAGAGGTGCTCTAACATCAAGGAGAACTTTTTCTTTTGGAGATGAAAACTCTCCATCAGTGGTATCAAAGCAGAAATCATCATCGTGAGAAGGACCTCGACTATTGTAGATATACAGAAATCAATATTTGAAGATTCAAAAGGTGAAAGTTTCAAGTGAAATCTAGAGAAGGAGGCCAGAAAGCTATCAAAAGGATCAAAACGAACTACATTGGAATTAAAGGTACATTCATTATTCACAAATCTTGAAGAATATATTGCACAGGTGAAGAAAGGATGGGAGATTCTCTTCAAATAGAGAAATTGGATAGAGAAAACTATCCTGCTTGGTCAATGAGGATGGAAGCTCATCTTATGAGCAAAGATCTCATAGGATATATCACAGGTGAAGAAGAAAAACCAGAATTTAGGGATCCTAGTGTTCCAACTAGGGAAGAGCTCTCAGATTTGAAGACATGGATGAAGAAGGATGCTCAAGCAAGGAGCATTACTACATGGGAGTCAATGATTACTTGCTACCTCATATTAGAGGACTCAAATGTGCAAGTGGCATATGGAATGCTTTGGAGGAGCATTTCCAAAACACTACAAAGTCAAGGAAGGCATCTTTTTGGGCAGCGTTCACCACATTCAAAAGGAAGGCCTCTCAATCTATTTCTAATTATGTAGCAAGGATGAAAGATATTGCACATGCATTAGGAGCAATTGATGAAGACATTGAAGAGGAAAAATTGCTAAGACAATTCTCATAGGTTTGAGAGGAGATGAGAAGTGGAAGCCATTCATTCTATCCACTGAATTGTCACTAGATCATTTCACTCCTGATTTGAATCAATTGCTAGGACATATGCTAAGTTTTGAGCAGGATATCAAAGGTGATGTTGATAAGAGTACAATTCAAGCAATGTATTCAAAGGACAAGAAGAAGATTAACAAAGGCAAGCAACAATTGAATGAAGACGAAGGCACTATGAGTCAAGCCAACTTCCTAAGAGGAAGAGGAGGTGGCAAAGGAAGAGGAAGAGGCACAAGCAATAAAGATGATGTTAAAGCTTGCTAGATTTGTGGTAAGACTAATCATTTAGCTCATGAATGTTGGCATAATAATCAGAATGGTGGAGGATATAATCAAAACTTTAATTCAATAGGAAGAGGTGGTAGAAATTAGAGAGGTAATTTCAGAGGTAGAGGTAATACAAATTTCTTTGGTAGAAATGCAAGAAGAGGCTTTCAAAGTCAATCCTACAATAATACCTACTACAACTATGCCTTATATCAGAAAGAGGATTCAACCTTAATTATGAATGCAACTTATGAAAGACAAAGTGAAGATCAAAGAGTCTTCTACATAGACTCAGGGTGTAGCAATCACCTGAGTGGCAACATAGCTTTGATGACTGATTTGGAGGATAAGGTGAGTAATCATGTAGTTCAAACAGGTGATAACACAAAGCACAATGTGAAGTCCATTGGATTAATAAAGGCCAAGGCTGGAAGCACTCTTTTGAGTAAGGTTTTGTATGTTCCTACAATCCCAAAGAATCTGATAAGTGTAGGACAAATTGTAGAGAAAGGTTATGCAGTGAGGTTCACTAATGATGGATTTATTGTGGAAGACCCTAGCAATGGGTATAAACAAATTGTTTCAGGAAAGAAAGAAGGAAGGTTCTTCACATTGAAGATTCAAGGCAATGTTGGTCATGCCTTGTTCACTTACGGAGGACATAAGATCTCTGAGTTAGATCTTTGGCACAAAAGGCTTGGACATTTCAATGAAAGAGGTATTAAGGATATGATTAACAATGGTTCAGTGCTTGGATTGCTTAATGTGGCAGGTCAACACATGACATATAGATGTGAGGCATGTCAAATAGGTAAGGATCATAAGCAATCATATAATAAGCATGGTTTCATGTATTCAGAGAAGCTTGAATTGGTGCATACAGATGTGTGGGTTCCATCAAAGGACTTTAGCATTAATGGTTCGAGATATTATGTGATTTATGTTGATGATGCTACCAGGTAGATCACTATATATGTGATCAAAGATAAATCAGAGGTGTTCAACACATTTAAACATTATCATGTGTATGCATAGAGAATCATAGGGCAAAAATTGAGGAGACTAAGGTCAGATGAAGGGGGAGAGTATTTCTCTAATGAGTTCGGTGATTACTTATGGAAAGCAGGTATAAGAAGGGAAGTTACTTGCAGGTACTCTCCTCAACAAAATGGTGTAGTAAAAAGGAGAAATAGAACCCTTGTTGAGTTTGCCAGGTCAATGAAGAAAGAGAAAAATTATCCTAATTATTTGTGGGTTGGCTATGAATACAAGTACTTACTTGGTTAATAGAATTCCATGTAAGGCTTTGAATTGTATGAAACCATATGAGGCATGGTGGGGAAAGAGACCTACCTTAGATCATTGCAAAGTGTTTGGATGTTTGTCTTATGCATATGTACCATCTCAGTTAGGACATAAATTGGAACCTAAAGCTAAAAAGTATGTGTTCATTGGTTATGATGGTAAGAAGATGGGTTATAGATTGTGGAGTCCATCCACAAAGCAATTCCTTGTGTCAAAGGATGTTACATTTGATGAGCAAGATACTTGGTATGCAGGTACAATTAATATTCATGCAAGTGATGAAGAATTCATGACCCAAAGAAAGGGGAAATAAAAAATGCAAATTCCTGATTATGAAGAGATTGTTGATGCTCAAATTGAGAATGAAGAGTTGCCAAGGTTTGGTCCAGAATATGAAGAACCAAAAACTTCAAGAAGTAGAGAAGCTAGAAGTTCAACAAGGAACAAAAAGCAACCCATAAGGTACAGTTATGATACTTCATTTTTGACTAGTAAAGATTATGCTTACATGGTGAAAACAGAGGAAGAACCTTCTACATATGATGAGGCAAAAGGTAAGGAAAATTGGGAGAAAGCTATGCAGGAGGAGTATGATGCATTGATGGAGAATGAGACATGGGATTTGGTTCCTAAACCAAATTTTAAAAAAAAAATCATTGGATGCAAATGGTTCTACAAGACAAAGAGGTATGCAGATGGAAGTGTGTCTAGGTATAAAGCTAGACTTGTGGTGAAAGGGTATGCTGAGACATATGTAGTATATTATGATGAGACTTATAGTCCTGTGGCAAAGATGACAGCTTTTGCTGCATGTAAAGGTTGGAAGTTATGTCAATTAGATGTGAAGAATGCTTTCCTAAATGGTTACATTTCAGATGATTTTTTCATGGAGCAACCAGAAGGTTTCAAGGATAAAAGTTATCCAGAGTCTGTATGTAAGCTCAAGAGAGCTTTGTATGGTTTGAAGTAGGCCCCAAGGGCATGGAATTATAGACTCGTGAAATTCTTGAAAGAGCTTGGTTTCCAAGTGTCTAAGGCAAATAGTAGCTTGCTTGCTAAAGCAAGTGATGATGGAATCATTTGCATTTGCATATGTGTTGATGACATAATTCTTATAGGTCTAGCTAAGAAGGGCATACAAAAACTTAAGAAGAAGATGGAGAAAGAGTTCAAGATTAGTGACTTGGGAAACTTGTCATACTTCTTTGGAATGGAGATTTTATATACTCAACATGGTGTATATGTGACTCCAGAGAGGTATTTGAGGAATTTGCTAATCAAGTTTAAAATGGAAGACTGTAGGGTAGCACCTACTCCAATGGAGGTGAATCATAAATTGAGGAGATATGGAGGAGAATAATTCATGGACATGAAGTTGTATCAAAGTTTGGTTGGTAGTCTAATCTATGCTACATTGACTAGGCATGATTTGTCATATGCAGTTGGAGTATTGTCTCAATTCATGCATTGTCTAGGAAAGAACATTGGATCGCAGGACAAAGGGTGCTAAGATACATTAAGGGTACAATCAAAGAAGGTTTGTACTATGGATTCACATCAGATACAAAAATAATAATATATAGTGATGCATATTGGGCAAGTAACTCTGATGATAGGAGGTCAACATATGGATACCTATGTTATGTGGGAGATAAATTCATCTCTTGGTGTTCTAATAAGCAACATACAATTGCTTTATCATCTACAGAAGAAGAATATGAAGGTATGGTTGAAGCTGCAAAGGAGTTTATATGGTTGAAGACTCTCGTGAAGAGTTCTAACATCAATCAGAGTACACCCATCATTCATGGAGATAATATGAGTTCATTGTATCTAATTGCTACCTATTTTTCATGCTAGGACTAAACACATTGAGATCCAATATAACTTCTTGAGAGAGAAGGTGATTCATAAAGAAATTGAATTCATGCATAATTCTACAAAAGATCATATTGCAAACATGTTAACCAAAACCTTGGATGGACCTAAGTTGCAGAGGTACAAAGACATGGCAGGTATAAAGAAGATGGAGAAAATCACAATTGATGATTGAGGGGGAGCTATTGGTGCAGGACAATCATCAATTGATGATTAGGACAAAGTTTGAAGTCAAAGAATGAAACAAAGATCAACATATGAGGCTTGAAGTTTAGTGCATGGTCAAAAGATGAAGACTTGTATATCTTGAGGAAAATATTTTATTAAGAGAACATTTTGTGCAAAATTTCTTAAAAAAAATCTTAAAAAATCACAAATATTAATTCCACCTCATTTCTTATTATTTTCATATTTATGGTTAATAAATATGTTGCAGACTTTTGTTTGTGCATAATTCTTAATCATTCCATTCAGAAAACCTAAATTAAATTGTACCAAATTATTGGATTTGGAGTTTTCAAGTTTGAAAATTTGGGTAACATTGCGAAAGTTTTTTTTTTTTTGGTGGAAAGCATTCTAAATAGGAGATTCGGGTGTGAAGATGATTGGAAAATAAAAGGAAATTGATTTTGTGATAAACATTGGAGTAAATTTAAAAATTAGTGTTTTGAAATCCTTGGTGGAAATTGTTTTAATTGAAGAAAACTATTTTATTCGTTTGAAAAGGATTGATAATACCTCGTGAATGGTGTGTACAATCTTAGGAATTAAGAAAATCATCATCCCTCATGTAAAAAATTTAAACAATTGGAAGCACAATTCTCTACAAAGAATCATAATTCTTTGCAGGGAATCATGATTCTCTGTGATAGAGAGAGTTTTTATTATGTTGATCATCATTCGGGTACATTTACCAAGTACTTTTTGTTGAAATTTTCTGGAAAAGGAAATCATAAAGTAAAGCATCATATAGTTTTTTACAAGCTAGACAATCATGTTTGTGAGAAATTATAAATATTGGACTTAGTTATTCTTAAAATTACTGTGAGATTGTGTGTGAGTGAGCATGTTCATGCAATCACAATTGTCTATGAAACAAGGCATACAAGCAATTTTTCCAAAAACTATGCATCAGACATTGGGGGTAATTCTTCAATATTCCATTTTCTTGATATATATTTAAGTTGTGGTGATGTATTCATTGAAGAAAGATACAATAAAGAAATTGCAATTCTAATTCAGTTGAAAAATAATAGGAAAATTACAATTTTTTACATTTTTATTCATCCAATGGGATTATAAATCATCAATTCCATATATAAAAAAGGGATGTGAAGAGAACAAGTTATAAAATTTCAATATAGTGGGAAAATATTTTGATTGTTTAGGTAAGGAAATACAATCTTGTGCTTGTCACAATTGTCTACAAATGATAAAGAAGAGAATGTAATTTTTGTAAACCACAATTTTATGAAAATAACATGACATTGGAAAATAGACAAATTTTTGTGTCACAATTTTGTGAAAATCCACAATTTCATCAATTCCATGATTTTTTGTGAAAACATGACTTTGTGGAAAAATGTGATTCTATCTAAACCATGATTTTGGAGTAGCACAATTGTGTGTAACGTTGTGAGCATCATGATCTCCTTGTCATTAAGGAGCATGATCCTCTAAAATAAATGATTGTTTCAAGTACATTGTGGTTGCCTCCAAGGTAGCATGTTGTCTGAGACATTTTGATTCTCTCAAAAGAGAAGGGTATCACGATCTCTACTCAAAATCATGTTTGT
The DNA here is from genome assembly GCA_020310875.1 of Ceratopteris richardii. NCBI lineage: Eukaryota > Viridiplantae > Streptophyta > Polypodiopsida > Polypodiales > Pteridaceae > Ceratopteris > Ceratopteris richardii. The sequence continues at coordinate 169,405,733 of CM035424.1, read as the reverse complement.
CATGAGAGTTTTGATTTTGAGAGATTTTGAGAATATCACAAATTAATAAAGAAATTTTGAAGTTTTGAAGGGTATTCATATTCAACCTTAGGCATATCACTTTGCACTATTGTACTCCATCAATTAGATAGCAGGTTGAGACACCTACCCATCAAGTAGAGTAGTCAAAGCATATCATCATGATATCCTCTACATGATGGTGTCAATTACTTTCATCCATGATGGTATCACCGAAAGCTCCTCCATTAGCATCAACTAGAGCTTCTCTGATAGTGTCAAGTAAAGAAACCCCAATGGTGTCAACTAGAGCACTTATGATAGTGTCATGCCAACATTATGCGATGGTGTCAAGTCCACCTTATCCAATGGTGTCATGTCTCCACTATTTGATAGCATCATGTTCCTACTATTTGATGGTGTCATAGGGTTGAATAACCAAAATTCTTGTAGCTCCTTCATTATAGATTTGTTTTGCATGTTTTATGACTCATTTCAAAGCTCTCCACATATGATATAACTAAAATAGGTAAAAATGCAAAAGGAGTATGTTAATGGGCTTATATAGAACTCAAAAACCTATGGGAAATCCTCCTCCACTTGCTTTGATCACCTGAACAAATGCTAATCATGCAAAAACACTTAAAAAATATGCAATCATGTTAGAGGATACTTATACAACTCCAAAGCAAGTATCACACACCCCACAATCAATTAAGTAACTCACTCAAAATGCAAAGAAAGCACAAAAACCAATTTTTCAAGAAGATAGAGCTCACACTTTACTTGACCAAAAGTTTTTTACATATGTGATCTTGGCATTTTTGTAGGACTTTCCCAAGAACCTTCCTTCTTTATTTTGAATTGTTCCTAATACATGCAAGAAGCTACTCTAAATGCTCCTCTCTTGCGGGATTTTCAAGGGAAGCCTATTCCATTCAATACAATGTATAAAACTCTCGAAGCCCCCAAATAGTTAAAATAAAAGAAATTTGAACTTTTTTTTGGGACTCACCCTTGCCATGTAACACTTCCCCCTCTTAGATCTTGTTGTCTACGACAAGGTTGTTGCATGTCTGGCTAGGTGAATCTTCAAAGTCAAATAATCCATGCACTTGTTTTTATCTTTGGTATGTGGAGCTTTGAGAATGGTTTGGAGTCTAATCTCGAATAGTCGATGCCATTTATATGCTTTTGCTAATGTTAGATGGATTCCCTTTTCCTGCTATTAGATGACTTCCACTCCATCCATTTTGGAACCTTGAATTAGTGCATGTGCATGGGTGACATAACCCTATAATGTAGACCTTTGCATGCACACTATGGAGTGCAAATAGAAAAATGGTGCAAAAGATGGGTTTGAGATGGATGCCCAAGGGTATGTTCTCAAAGATATTGCCAAGCTTGAAGTGTGTCAAAGCATTGGTTACAAGAACATACTTGAAGTCATGCATGAGACTAAGTTGCAAACATTGTTTTTGCTCCAATCACCCTTTTGATCTCTGCATCGTAGTCAACGAGTAGTACAAAGTAAGGCATATATTGCGACTCAAATGTGGTGATGAGCCATTGATGGGAGATGTTATGGAAATATGCTAACTTAAGTACTGTGTCTTTGAAATTTGAAATTGATTGATTTGTATGGCATCTGATCTTCATGTATTCTGCCTATTTGTTTGACCCATTTGAGCCATTCTGACACTTCAATTTAGAAGGTGTATTGGCCTTCCTATGTGGTGCATCATCTAGGTACTATTATGGGCTCATAGGGTTGCTTGAAGGTTTCTTCCATTGTTTTCAACTACTTCTTTAGTTTTGGATTCCACTAGTGGAGAGAGTGGTCTTTCATATTGAAGTAACTGTGCTAGAAGTTCATCAACTTGTTTTGGGAGGTTTTCCAATTCTTGCATGTCGGGTGGGAGAGGGGTGGCCTCCGATATCAGAGTGCTCGGCTTGGATAGTTGCTTCTTGAGCTCCACACACTCCTCTTCCAATCTTTGGTATGACTCCAAGAAATTGGTGTGTTCTTCTAATAATATTTGGATGCTATCCGAAGGAACTTATCTCCATGGTGGGATCCCTGCCCAAATGATTCAAAAAATCATCTTGCTCTGCACTTTGAGAATCGGATCAAAGTACAAAGTAGTGAATGAATAATAAGGGTGGATCTAAAAACATCCCTAGCCACTTCACTGTTTCTTGATGTGCAACCTAGGCACAAACATATAAAATGGGTGGATCCCAAGTATTAGTTCATTTCTGGGCATCACTGGTGCATGAACATAGTAACTAAGGCGGGACTATCATCCCTATCAAGACTTTGAGAACTCTTGATTCACTTGAATTTGATTTGGAAAACTTGAAGTTTGGTTGGCCCAAACATCTAACTTGTATGCTTGTACAATGTTTTACTCCCAACCAACAGTTACTTGATTTTTTTACCTAGTTGGAGGACTAGTTTGTCCTAATGGTCTTGAAAATCCTATGTAAACTACAGGAGAAAGTTTTGCCATTTAATTTATCAACTATAATATAACTTGAACAAGTCAAATCCATTAATGAAAAATGTCCAACTAAGGACACTTTTCTCAAATAATTTAGCTAAAAGTTCTTGGGAATCATCAAACTTATGAGAAATCCCTAACTTCTCTTTTCTAGAGTGGGATGAACCTAGAGAGTCATTTATGCTATACAACTTGAAGCAAACTCAAATGAATAAGTCAAATTAGACTTATCATCTTTTGAAGATTAAAAAGGTTCTTGTACAAAACATCTATTTGGGATGTTTAATTTAGTTACCTAGTTCTAATTGGCTAATCCTCAACTTTTATGAAAAGAATCACATACCCTATCTAAGCCAAATCCAAAAGATTTGGAAAGCAAAAAAAAAAGAACTTAAACTCTATACATCTGATTCTAGAGTCAATGTCTAGATGAATCAAGACTTTAACTACTCAAAGATCTATTTCAACAAGGTATTGAACCATTTTTTCTATCTTTAAGAGATATAAATTGGATTCTCAAAGAGATTTAGAGCAAATCTAAAACATCATCCAACCACAAGATACTAGTGTGGTATCCAACATCAGTGTGTCCACCAAACTGAGGTTCTATTGATGAGTTTCCACTCAAATAATGCTTCACTTGAGACTAAGTTCATGCCGATATTCAATGTTTATGGATGCTTATCAAGAATGCAATTCTTGTGCATTGCTTTGAGTCAAAGGATTGAATTTATCGAGTTACACTAGGAACTTGGTGCTTGACTTAGTCTATCTATTGCTTAATTGAAAGGATCATTTCAATGTCGAAGTCCTACTTCTTCAAAAAATTATTAAACAACACTTTATCTTGAAGTGTTCCATAATTCAAATAAGAACAAGTCTATGCCTTATTGAAATAGAAGATCTTTGAAGTTACTTACTTCATATCTTCTTAGTTACTTGATCTTGAAGAATCTTGAGATAATACTTTTATCTGCCTTGAATTTAAACTCCTTCTTTGAAGTTTTAATTCCCTTAAGAATAAAATCTCACTTCAAGATTGATCTTGAGTTTGACCTTCCTCTCCCACTACCTTGGGAGTTTTGACCACCTCTTTTGCCTTTGCCTCTACCTGCATAGAAAACTTGGGCTTGGCTTCCCTTTGATTGTGAACCTCCTTGGTTCATCTCCTCGGTCACCATCAATGTGACTAATTGATCAAATTTTGGTAGGGAATCCCTCACATAAACTGATGTGGTGAATTCTTTCCATCTTTCATCCTCTCTCAAGCCATTGAGAGTGTGTGCGACAAGATCGTCATCTTTGATTGGGCTCCCAATTGAGCCTACGGCATCTGCAAGCTCCTTAACCTTCAAAATGTGCTCATTTATTTTAGTACTTGGTGCTTTCTTAAGATTATTTAGCTCATTCTTGAGCTGAATCTTCCTTGCCTTGGTTGATGAAGATTACAATCTCTCCAAGGTCTCCCAAAGCTTCTTGGATGTGGCCAAGTCTTGTATATGCCCTATCATGTTACTACTTATATGTTGGGATAGAATGAATATGACTCTCCTATCCTTTTCTATCCATTCATTAAGTGCCTTGACCTACCCTTGAAGTGGTGGATCATGTACATGATGCATTGGCTTCGTGCGGCTCACTAATCCCCACAATCCTTTGCCCATAAGGTAGTTGCTAACTCTAAATTTCCATGGTTGATAATTGCCTTTCTCTAACTTCTCTATTTGTGCATTATACTCAGCCATACTAAGCTCTAAGATGCTTCTTTAGCTTCTCCTCAAGTATTTGTATGCTTTAGAAGGTGTGGATATTACCTTTTGATAGCTTCTCCCTTGTTGACCTTCAACTAGTTGAAATTTTGATCGACGTAACCCCCCTTGATGTCTTCTTGCTTTGATAATTCCTCCTTGTGCTTCCACGAGTTGTCTTGATTCCTTCAAGTCTTCAATATGATGCCCATTAATGTCCCTAAGCCTCAAAAATGTCTTTGATACCACTTATGAGGGATGATTCTAACACCCTAATGCAAAAATGGAAGATGGCTGCCCTTCACTAGGTCCACAAGCAGTGATATATGCTCACTATTCTAAACTTTTCTCTAGACATGTACAAAGACTCAAACTAAAACTTTGCAAACTTGTAGAAGACTATAAGATCTACCCAACAAGCTTTAAATCATCCAAAATGGATATTCGATATGGGATAACCATTCTCTACGAGACAGGCTACCTGTTTGCAACACTCTCTCCCTATGTGTAGAGATATACCTTCACAAAGTTGGCAATTTCTCACAACTCACTCAATCAAAGAACTTGAAACTTTGGAAACGTTGAGGGCACTATATGAGAGACCAAATGAATCTTGAAATCAACAAAAATGATTACAATGAGAGAGCAAACAATGCTCTGCAATCTGGTACAATCATATTTGGTACTACACCTCTAGATAGAGAGGAGAAAAATTATGAGAAAATGAGGTAAGCAAGCAAGGGGGCAGCTTGCTGGAATTTATGACTTCACTAAACTAAGTGGGAAACTCGTGGAATGCATACAACTCAAGAAAAAAAGATGTTATGATGCTTATATAGAGTTTTTCTTTTCTTACAATCTAGGTAACGACCCACCAATCAGTGTAGGTGCATTTTTTGGTGGCTGATTGATGAAATTTGAATTTGATTGAGTTTCGTGGAGGTTCTAACTTGATTCCATGACTTTGGGTCCTCCTTTTTTATTGTTCCACTTGCAAAACTTATGGCTGAGCCCTTTTTCATGATTGAGACTTTATTTTCAATACTTCACACCCAAAAACTCGAAGATTATCATAATATGGTGGCTTCCCTGTCCATAACTCTTGTGCCACTTTCATACCTTTGGTTGTACTAGGTGAAAGGTTAATCACATGAACTGCAGTCAATACTGCTTCTACCCAAAAGCCTTGTGAAAGGTTTGCATGATGCAACATAGAAACTACTCTATCCTAAATAGTCATATTCATCCTTTCAGCTACACCATTCTTTACTGGGGTATAAGGAGTTGTAAATTCTCTATGAATTCGTCTAGACTGATAGAAAAGGCTGAATTCATGTGAAGTATACTCACCCCCATTATTTAAAGGTAAAGCCTTAAGCTTAGTTCCTTTTTCAATCTCAACTAAAGCAAACCATTTTTTGAAAGTAGGGAATACCTCATCCTTTGCTTTGATAGGATATACCCAAACTTTTCTAGTAACATCATCTATGAAAGTGACAAAGTAAAGAGAACCACCTAATGGCAATGTGGGCATAGGACCACACACATCTGTATGAACGAGATCTAAAGGCAGAATTGAAGAGACAATGTGCATCTTGTGCACATTTCTAGTTTGCTTTCCATATTGACAATGCTCACAAAATGAAAAATCAAAGAAAGATAACACAAGTAAGTAGAAAAATGAGAAAGATTTTCCATTCCATTACTTGATATATGGCCCAAACGACCATGCCAAATACAAGCCATAGGTTGTTCAGTAACAACTAACAAGTGTTCTTTCTGTGATACAAATAAAGGATAAAGTAAGCCAAATTTTCTTCCTTTTGCAATAACCATATTGCCCTTTGATATGTGAAAGGATTGAGCATAGAAGACCACCTTATAACCAAGGTCCTCAAGTTGACCGACTAAGATCAAACTGCGTGATAACTAAGTTACATGGCATACATTATACATAGTAAATTTTGAGCCATCAATGAATTGCACAACCACATCTTCAATCCCCACAATGTCACACTCGTAAGAGTCACCAAGTCTCACGGTACCAAGAGACTTTGCTGCATAATTAGAGAGTCATTCTCTATGTGATGTCACATCAAAAGAAGCACTAGAATCTAGAAACCACATGTGGGAAAGAGAATGAGCCATAAGAGCCTCACTTGGCACAATGCTATCAAGTGTCAACAGATCAGCATCATCAGAAATAGCATTAATTTATTCAATCTTCATAATCAAAGTAGATGGTGCAGGTAATTGTTTAACATGCCCATCAACATTCTATCCTTGATCTTTAGCATTCTTTAATGCATAACAGTCTTTCTTCATGTGTCCTTTCTTATGAAAATAATGGCATTTGATATCCCTCTTCCTTGATTTACTTCTACTCTTATTCCGTTCACCAATATTTTCCTTGTTCTTGCTCCTGTCGTGTTGTTGATTCCTTCCTTGGTAAGAATCACGAACATTGTATGCATCTCCACTCTGAGTGCCAACCATAGATTTTCTATGAATCTCCTCACTCAAGAGTGCTCCATATATGTCATCATAGACAATTTACCGACAGGTGCCCTATTGCTAATAGCTGTGCAAAACGCATCCCATGATGATGGTAAGGTGCATAACAACAAGATTCCTTTCATTTCATTATCCATATCTTTCTGGCCTGTAACTAGGAGAATGTAGCATCAAACTCATTTAGATGAGCAACAACATTGTTTGTGTCCTTCATGTGAAGTTCATATAACTTTCTCATCAGATGCTTTTTATTTGATATCGTCTCTTTTTCATATGTCTTGCATAACTTCTTTCAAAGCTCCTTTGCACTTTCACAGTCTAATACTATAAAGTAAACATTATCTGCCAGGTGCAATTGCATGATAAACGTGGCCATTTCATCTAACTCATCCCAATCATCTTCCTCTATGTCAGCAGGCTTCTTTGAGATTGCATTTATTGGCTTCCATTGCCTCCTTTGAATCAACACATATTTAATTTGATTCTTCCATAGAGCAAAGTTTATGCCATCAACACACCCTCTTGGATGAGATGGCACAAATGACACATGGAATCATGAGGGGCTTTATGCCCATTTGGTAGAAGATTGGGAGGGAGAAGTTTTCTCTCACGAGAGAGTTGGATCTCATAGGGAATCATGACGTGCTCGATGGTTGGGTGGAGAACTTTAAGCTTATCTCAGTGTGCCTTGGGAGCAGAGGACAGCCTCGCATAACTCAGGACAGCAACGTATGGCAGCAAAAGGATCTAATATTATGTATTTTCATCAGCACTTTAGAACCTTAGCAAGAACAAGCAAAGCCATTTTTCCAACAAAATAAGAGTAACTTAGTGCATCTTTGAAGTACAAATTGAAGGACAACGAAGGTTTCCAACAAGAAGAGTTAACAACCCAAGAGTACACTAATTAGCAAAAGTTACTACAAGAGGGCTATAAAAGAAGTGGCAGAGGTAAACTTTTAAAGCATTCATACATATATACACATTGCTAGGGAGAATAAGGGTCTTGATAATGTTGCCCAAAGTAGTGTAGTTTAGAATATAGATTGTTCTCATAGTGACGAATTACTATGTATGCACCGCTCTTTATGATAAAATAGTTTTCTTGGAGTTATATCATGTAGTTAGTAATATACTATTGGATGTTTTCTGTTTGTTGCATCTCTTTTCTATTTCATTGAAGTTGGATTAAATTAAGTTATTGTGCATATCAGTAGTGAGTTGTAGTTTAGGAGAAATGACTCTAGGTGTTTATATGATTGCTCTGGGGATGTAATGACTTACAAGCGAGAAGTGAATTTTATGTGAAAAAGAGTACAAATTATGTAACATAGGATTAATGATTTATCTCGAGTCCCAGAGGTTGAGTTTGAAGTATTATCGATAAGTTTAAGTTCTAAATAATGTAAATTGGTTAGAAGGTTTGATAGTCAAAGTCTCCATAAAGACAAGATCCATTATTCAAAGCCTAAGCATCATAAACTACACACGATAAACCGTTCTCAAATTTTGCATAATCTGAGATCTTATATAGCCCATGACATAAAATGTGAGAAGCAATGATATCATCACCATTCAAGAGATCATGAATTGTACACATGTCACCAATAAATTTGATAAGCAAGTCGATTTTGGCTGGTGTTGAAACTGATAAAAATATTTCCTTGATCCCAAGCACATACAAGGCATCTGATAGTGTGATAGTACTACCATCATCAATAGGAAGAATGATCTTTCCAACTCCCATGGCAGATAAGAGGAGATTTTTCACATGTACAATACTCCTAAAGGGGGAGACTCGAGTGAAGTGAAAAAACTACATTATGAGGTTAATATGTTTGGTTGCACACCAAACATCGGAGTCTTCTATAGATATACACTACTCATGAATAGATGGGTCATAGTGTCAATGAGTAGTAAACACCCATTCTTCATTCGAAACAAGGTTACCATACTCAATTTCAAGTGTAGGGGCCTTTATGGCAACCATTCCAACCTCCTTCTTCTTTGCCTATCTTGCAACCATTTTACAAAAAGTATCAATGACATGATCATTTGCTTTAAAATACTTGTAAAACTATTTCTCTTTTCTTGACATCTTGGCCTTCCTTCTCTTGTTGTGCAACATTAGAAGATTTATTCTTACTAGTAGACGAGTGCCATATACCTTTTTCCTTCTTGCTATCTAAGAAGGATTGATCTAGAACACACATGATTAATCTATTCTTTCTCGATTGAACTTCCTACAGCAAAATAGAGACTAACTCCTAAAGGTTAAGGTATTTGGATTAACTTTCATCATCAAAAAAAGAGTAGAAGCAAATCTAATAAGAATCTGGAAGACCATTAAGAACAGTCTGCAAAGTGAACTATTTGGCAAGACGTCATCAGTAGAAATCAATTCCTCCTTCAAATCCTTGATCTTTTTCAAACATCTATTCATTGAATCTCCTTCATTCATATATTCACTCTCCAACTATTTTTTAAGGTAAGTAACATGATCCTCCTTTCTTTTGTGCTA